>PNEN01000563.1:37429-119275 GCA_002933655.1 Cercospora berteroae | reverse complement strand
CTTAGCGACCTGCGGTTGCACTCAGAGGTAGTTGCATTCAGAGGTATCCACACTTACTTCTTTGCTCGTGTTTGCGCTCATGTTGAAAACTGCAAAATCAAAAACGCCGCCAGACGACAACCCAACTGACTTTGTGAATTATATCATCGTGTCATCATCTCCCTCTCCTCCCGGAACTGTGGTCGTGTCAACAGTAGAATGCGACTCATCATACGCTTGACTCCCATCGTGTCCCTCTCCTCGCACATCTTCACAACCCAGCTCCATTGTCTTATTCTCACTCCGATATCCAGGCAGCGGCTCCGCAACCCAATCACAAAGCAACTTCGAAATTCCCCTCAAATCAACCTTTGCCCTTATCATCGTGTCCCAGGGTAGATTCCTACACCGCACATCATCTGGTTTTGTCCCATTTCCATTGAAAGTCTGTAAATCTTCGTAGAGGCCTCGGAGGTCTAGAATGGCTTGGTTCAAGTACCATGAGGACCAGGCGGCGGCGATTTGGAAGAGACTTGTTCCACTCGCTCCGGCACACACGAGGAAGTGTGCGTGGTCGGGGTCGAAGAGGATGTTGCAAGGGATGGTGAATTGTTGGGTTGAGCAGGCGTTGAAAGCGGAGAGTGAGGAGATGTTCATTTGCGTGACGGCCCACAAGGAGGCATTGACTTGAGCCATGTAGGATTCTAGAGGGCAGAGAGGTGGGCAGGTAATGTGCGTTATTGTTGTTTGCGAAGTCAGCGCCAGATTTACATTTGTTGTTGAGTCGGTTAGGGTTGTGTTGAGGAGAAGGCCTGTCGTGTTCAGTTCGAGCTTTTTGAAGTTGGTGTGTTGTTGTGGTGATGGTGAGCTGGTGGCGAATACCGCCAGATAGGCTGTTAGTAGTAGCTTGAGGGCCATGTTTGTGACCATGAAGTTTCCTGAGAGTAAAACACGAGCTTCATGAGAGCTTCCGATAGTATTCCTACGTCGCGGCCATATTGCTTGTCTTCGCCATGCAAGGTACTGCTAGACGAAATTGACTGAATATTCCCAACCGCGATACATTCCAATGAGCGCATTGACATTGGCTTTTGGGTTTTCAGAATAGTATTAAAGCGTGAATTCGGGCCTAATTCTGTCTGCGTGTGATTCCATTGAGATTGGGTTTCTGCAAATGCTGGCTTCCCGCATGAATGAACTACTTGTACAATTGTTAGTTGCGGACAGCAAAATGGAGACTTAGCAATGTGCTCATTTTGCGATATTTCTCTCACGAACTTGATCCTGCGGCCGCCTCGCTTGTCGAGACCAAGCGCCTTAGCTACGCTGCACAAGGTGGAGATACGAGAACCCACAGGGCACTTGTTTCCGGTCAGAGGAGTACATAGTATCAACAATCCTGGTTTCTGTTCTGCTTTTCGGCAGTAGAATGGGTGAGCTAAAGTTCTTGAAGTGCAGTGCCAGATGGCACCTAGCCCCAACTTTTGGAGATGTCCCCACCGCTGACCACAGGACAGGTCTTCTCAATACTTGCCCTCACCGACAGTGCTCCGAGCTGTGTATGTATCTGGCCAGTGTTCTTGAAAGTACGATGTTTCTGTTCATTGGGCAGGTCCCGGCGGTACGGTCAATGGGCTGGCGGATGCACGATCCTAGTGGCACATCTGCATCCTGACTGATCCCAATGCTTGAATGACTAAGAGTCTGCAGTGACCCCAATGGCCTGGAAGTTGGAAGTCACATGTCGCTTCATCAGCAACGACAGCTCCAAAACTTCGTGCTTGCTCAAACATGATGCCCTGCCGATCACAGCCCATGTCGTCATTCCCCGAATGTTCGCCGTGTGCCGCCTTAGAAATCTGAAGACCATTGGAGTTGCTGCAAGTGCAACTGCTACCAAGCGCTTTCGCAGTACAAGAAGTTTCCTCTCCCTCTCTCTCCTTCGTCTCCGATCCTTGCCAATCCTCACTCCCGAAATTCGAACTCAAACTCAGCCACCATGTCGACCTCACACCACAACATCAACGAGAAGCCGGCTCAGACGCCTGATCATAACATCAATTACCGGGCTCCTGGCATTTCCTACTTCACACCTCTGCAGGATCCTCCGGCTGGCACAGCACTTCTCGTCGAAGACCAAAAAGATGTCCCGAAGCTTTTCAAGCCGTTGAAGCTGCGTGGCATGGTGAGTTTGCAAACCGGTTGAACTGTCAGCCGCCCAGTCAACTAATGCCCTACAGACATTGCAAAATCGCATCATGCTCAGTCCGCTTTGCCAGTACAGTGCCGAAGATGGTCACTACACTATGGTAAGAGTGCCGACACTCATTTTGGAGAAACACGAAGTTGACCCTTTCCGCAGTGGCACAAGACGCACATCGGCGGTATCGTCCAACGTGGTCCAGGTCTGACATGTATCGAAGCAACCGGTGTGCAAGCACGAGGCCGCATTACACCGGAAGATGTTGGACTCTGGAAAGACAGCCAAATAGGTCCGATTCAGGAAGTGGTCGAATTCGCTCATAGCCAGAATCAGCACATCATGATCCAGCTTGCCCACGCTGGACGAAAAGCAAGCACAGTCGCTCCATGGCTCAGTTCCGGAGATATCGCCGGCAAGGACGTGAACGGCTGGCCAGACGATGTGATCGGCCCGTCTGCGATCCCATGGAACGAGAAACATGCGCAGCCAAAAGAGATGACTTTGCAGGACATCGCAGACTTGAAGAAGGACTTCAACGATGCTGTGAAGCGCGCCTTGAAGGCAGGTTTCGACGCGATTGAGATCCATAATGCTCACGGATATCTACTTCACTCTTTCCTCAGTCCCGTCAGCAACCAGAGAAAAGACCAATACGGCGGCAGCTTCGAGAACAGAATCCGTCTGACACTAGAGATTGTCGAAGAGACACGCGCCACGATTCCAAAGGATATGCCTCTCTTCCTCCGTATCTCGGCTACAGATTGGCTCGAGGAGCAAAAGGACGAATTTCCCGAATCGTGGACCGGAGACGATACTGTCAAGCTGGCTCCACTTCTCGCCGAGCGTGGCGTAGATCTTTTGGACGTAAGCTCAGGAGGTAACAGCGCTAAGCAACACCCTCACGTCAAGCCAGCATACCAGGCTCCGTTCGCGATCAAGGTGAAGCAAGCTGTGGGAGACAAGATGGCTGTCGGCTCAGTCGGCGCGATTGAATCTGCAGAGCTTGCGAACTCTTTGCTTGAGAAGGACAATCTGGACCTGGTAATCGTGGGTCGTGGGTTCCAGAAAAACCCTGGATTGGTGTTCAAGTGGGGAGACGATCTCGGCCTTCACGTCAACATGCCGAACCAGATTCGCTGGGGATTCGGCGGAAGGGGAAAATCCGCTGGTAAGCCAGTGACAGAGGTGAAGGAATTGTATGATGTGTTTCCAGGCACGAAGTAGACGGTCCTTGGTTCATGATGTGCATGATGGAATTCATGAGATGATGAAGATATGAATGAAAAAGACTTATATACAATGGAACACCAGAGTAGACCATTTCACATTCTGTGTCTCTACTCTGTTTAGCAGCATACAGGCAACCAGAGCAAAAATGGGTTAAAATGATCATCGTTCGAAAATTAGAAAAACTTTATCAATTGCCCTTCTCTCTGGTCCTCGCAGCGACATTGAGGCAGCAGGGCCACCGATGGGGGTTTGCATGAACGATCCATGAGACGTGAAGTAGTCATAGACAAAAGAAGAATGAGTGTGCACAGAAGGAGAATGTTGGTCAAGATAAGAATTTTTCATGCCACTCGTGAATAACAGTGTCTTGCTCTTTCGTTCTCATCTAGACGCTCGTATAGCTTGACAGCCAGTCGCATCGCCTGTCCTCTGCGGGAAAGTCCATATCATTAATCGGCCCTCTCAGCATGCAGTATCTCGACGTCCGCCTTCGCACTAGATATACTCTTGCTCTTCTCTGCAATCTCCGCTTCGTCGCCCACGAGTGCATCGGGCCCATCGAACACGACAGCCATGTTCTCCAGGCTGTGGCCGCGGGTCTCAGGGTAGAAGAAAAATGCTGTGACACCGTATGCAACGATGATGACGACGAAGACGAGGTAGTATTTCCATCCAATGGCATCGAGTGCGATCGGGTTGACGAAGGTGTTGAAGACGATGGAGACAACGACAGTCAGGCCCATCACGGAAAGACCGCGACCACGGAGGTTGTAGGACCAGATTTCTGCTGGGTAGGAGACGACGAGTGGGGTCCTGTACAGAGTGATTAGCTTATACTGAATGAATGTGTCAAGAAAGCTAGAACTCACAAAGCAATGTCATAACCTGCAAAGAAGATGAACAAGAAGGGGATCACGGCTGTACCAACGGAAGAACTTTCAGACTGCGCAAATGTTGCTGACAGTGCTGTGGTGATGACATAGCCGACCAACATAATTGCCGCCGATGCAAGGAACAGGAAACGTCGTCCGAGTTTGTCGACCGAGAAGGCGGCGGTCACGGACCAGATGAGGTTCCAGATCTGGAGACAGGCAGAAATGAGGGTTACATCGCGCGTGCTTGTGATCCCGATGCTGTTGAGAATGATGGGGAGATAGTAGCTCACGACTCCGTTGCCGGCCCATTGGGAGAAGAAGGCGAGCGAGATAGTAATGAAGAGTCGGTGCCTGTTTCCTTTGGTCCGTGTCATTTCCATGTAGCTTGCTGATCGGACAGCTTCTCGCTCGAGTCGCAGTGCTGTGGAGATCTCCACGATCTCGTGATCAATCAGCGCTGGGCTTTCATGACCTCCATGTGCGCGATAGAGGACTTCTCGGGCCTCTTCCACACGGTCTACGGAGATCAGCCATCGAGGGCTTTCTGGGCAGAAGAAGAGTCCTGGAAGAGCGATGATAGGGATTAGAACTTGGAGGATGGTGGGAATTTTCCACGACCAGTTTCCGACCACGTTCCTGGTGCCGAAGGTGACAAAAGCGCCGATTGTACCTCCCACGTACCATCCACAGTTGTAGAGCGCACTGGCGATGCCTCGATGCGGAGGATACGCAATTTCAGTGATCAACATGGCGACGATTCCCGAGAACCAGGCACTGGCGCAGCCAACAAAGAATCGCTGTAGCACGAAAAGGTAGTCATGATTGCCTGCGGTCAGACTGACACCAAGCCCCATGAAGATGTATCCGATGTAGATGCCGTTCTTCCTTCCGTATTTGTTTGCGAACCACACCGAAATGGGGTAGTTGATGCCGTTACCGATCCAGTAGATGGCGGACATGAATCCTAGCCAGGCGCCTGTAGGCTCGTCCATGAAGTCTTGCCATTGGTATAGTGCCTGCAGTCCGTTCATGAGACTTCCATCGTAACTGTTCAGAATTTCAGCACGCTGTTTCTCAAGATCTGCTAGAGAATACAAACCCGTTTGCGGAGGCTGAGATGTGCGTTAGTGATCATGCAGCGAAAGTATCTCAGCGCCCTCGACTTACCGAACAAGACCAAGCTCACGATGCTGTAGTTGAGTTTGATCAAATAGGGCTTCGTAAACCACGGTTTGTTGTCACTTGGAAGCAAAGTAAGAAGCGCGTCGCCATTGGCGTTCGCAGGTGCCTCGTTGCCCATGACTGCAGGGTCAGCGCAACTCCGAGAGTCGTCGAGACGGGCTCGTGAGGCGCAGAAGGTATGATGGTCTTTGAGTGTCTTGCTTCACAAGTGATGCCTGAACATAGCTGCGATGAAGACGGGCAGTGGAAGGGGAGATATAGACCGGTAATACGGGCCGCGCGCCCTGGTACTTCTGCTTGCTGGCACGTCTCTATCCCTCCCGTGACGAGGCTATTGACAGCCAAGGCGCCTGCCCAGAATCTCCAGATGTTCACTGGTGAAGATGGAGAGCGCCAGACCTTGAATAGGAAAGCCGTCCACGACACCTCTTCGGCCGAATTTCGAAGGTGTTCAGCCACGGCGCAGAGGTCTATGTACCTTGATATGTTCAGTAATCCAGCAATAGGTGCAATTGGCGTTAGCAAAGCTGCTTGGATGTCAATCCTCGCCTCATCATGACATGAGCAGAGTTCTTCTGCCAGTCGAGGCCTCCAGCATCATGCCTCGTGGCAAAGCAGTCTACGAGCCCATCCCTTGTTCCCACGCTATTGCCATGTTCCGAAGCGCGGGATTTATGCAGAATCGTGGGGCGGATAAAGGCTGGCGTAACGTCGGGCAGTTCAATGCAGCATGGCATGATCGTACAGATGGCTTACGCCCAGTTTCCGGAACGAGTCAGGAACGCGTGACAGAATGTCGAACCAAGCGAGGCTGAGCTGCTGCCCAAGACGGCAGTTGTGCCCACTTTGGTTGTGTTGTAGCAGCAGCAGCACAGATGAAGTGGTGAGATCGGAGATTATTGACTTGCCGTCAGTGGCCGAATGGCTCGGCAGACCTGCTGTGGAAGGTCGTCCGAGTTGCACCGGGGCATATCGGTAGAACATTATTCCTTCCCCAGACAACCACACTTCACAACCGAGCAAACCGACCTTGTTATGGCGTCTTGCCATCTCCCAATGCAAGCCAATTCGTTTACATCCGTGCCAGGCTAGAGATCGCCACGTCGTCTGGAAGCAGGCTATGAAGCCTACGACTGCTGCAATGGCTGGAATCGCCTTCACGCCCGTCTGCATTTCAGCGGGCCCTTATACCGTGCCGGAGTGCCTACGGCCGCGGCGCTGATATCGAAAAGGTCGAACATTTACGGCGTGAAGATGATGGTCTCCTGACGCAATCGTGTCTCAGGAAACAGACTTACTTGTCGTGGTCCCTGGCCCGCAGCAGTCTACATCTTCCCTGGTGCGTTAGTGCGCTACTAGGGACATTGGCATCGCCGGAGCAACAATCATGGCATCGTTGCTGCTAGAGACCGCGACATCGACCTGTGCAACCAAGAGCAAACGACTGATCATAGGCTCATCATGCATGCTTTTTTTTCCGCGATATCCCGCGACCTCGAAAGCCCACTGCATACATTCAAGAACCCGAACCGGAACAAAATCTTCATGGTGGCCGCATTGTCGACAAGGCGGCTAGATCAGCAAAATGGAAAATCGGGAGATGCACAACATACGCTCCATCTCGCGAACTTGATCCCACAACTACGTCGCTTGTCGAGATGGAGCGCCTTAGCGACGCTGCATAACGCGGAGATACGAGGGTCGCAGAGGCACTCGAGTTCTCCGGGCGGGGGAGTACGCAATGTTAACCCTAGTTTCTGGTTTTGCTCTCCGGTGGTAGGGCGGCCACTCACCCATCTCATGCGACAAAGTTCACAACTCATTCCCATCTTATTCTCCAGTCCACAACGCCGATCTCAATAAAAATATTTCACCACGCCACTGGGCAATCCTTGCCCCTTCGCGTCTTCCTTCCCAAACCACTCCATCGCCTTCTCCGCCTCCTGATCCACATCATATTTATACCAAAACTCCTGGTGTTCCCTTCCCCAAGCCCTCACATTCATCGGCATGAGCGGTCCGTCGTAGTATTCCCTTATCCTCCTCTCGTATCTTTCTCCATCCAGAACGCCATTCTTCACATGATAGAACATGACGTTCGAGTACAACTAAGTGACATTTCCGCGTGGAAGTCGAAGATCATTGTACAACTGGCAACTCCGAGCAATATCAGTCGAGGCTGAAGAGGTGTTGCGGAAGAGTGTCGCGAGCGATTGCGCGTCTTCGATTCCGAGACAACCCACTTGAGCGTGAGTGGGTTCAAACGGATGTGCGGCGTCGCCGATGAGGATGGCGCCGCCGTTGTTGTAGCGAGGGATTGGCTCGCGGAGACTGATAGGGAAGCATTTGAAGTCCTCGTCGCTTGGAGCGGCGTTGACCACCGCGCGCCAGAAGGGATGAAGGGCTTCAGAGTCCAACACGGAAAGGACTTCATCCTTAGTCGCTGGAGATGACCAGCCTTCGTCGTTTTCATGACCGGGGCGGGTACTGTGGAAGACGGCAACGTTCATGATCTCGTCGGAAGAGCAAGGGTAGGTCATAGAGAAGACGCCGTTGTGCATTGTACTGTAGAAGCCGCTGGGTTCGCCCTGAAGTTGACTCCAGATGAGAGGGTCATCTCGGAGGCGTTGCATGGGAATCAGGCCGCGGAAGACGGATTTACCAATTTTCTGAGGGACGACATCGAGATCGCTGACTGTCTTTACTAGTTCACTTCGAATGCCATCAGCGACAACGATGAGATCGTGCTTGGCGCAGGCACCGTCTCTGAAGTTGAGGAGGCCATCTCCACAGTCCAGATCTATCACTTCTTTTCCGAGCAAGATCTCCACTCCCAAATCTTCTGCCATGGTTCTCAGCCCTCGATGCAAACCCACGCGATGAAAAGCATTGAAGTTGTGCCCGAATCTCTCTGGCACATCTTGGAACCCGAATTGATATTCCACGTCGAGGCTCGTGGCATTCACCATTCGCACTAGCAGCTTGTCTGTTTCGCCATACGCTTGGGCATTGAATCCCCAACGGTCGAGAATTCGGTTCGCGTTCGGCGTAGAGTAATTGCTGCGCCGATTTCGTTCTTGAATGTGGATTTCTCATAGATCTTTACGATGTTGGATGAGTTGGAACGTTTAAGGGCGATGCCTGCCGAGAGTCCTGCTATTCCGGCGCCGATGATGGCCACGTTGAGTGGTGGAGGCGTTTCAGCAGCCATTATCGTATCGGTGTAGTCATGCGCTTGCTCAGCTTCTCAATCGGAAGTCCTACTTGCGCGAGACCAGAAAGGAGAATGATATGTGCATATAAAACGCCCTGTAGAGGAATCTTGCATACAATAATCATGGTCTCACTTCTCCACCAGATTCCCAAGGTGCTTATAAGAGTGCGGAGCTTCACAAGCGAAGGACTCATCGTCACACAAAAATGGGGACCCGAATCCTGATGGAAGCTTACTAGCATAGTCATCCTGTGGGCCAACCATATTTGCCGGGTGTTGCCTGCAGTATCTGCAATATGTGAGCACCAAGCGCACTCGAGAGCAAGACAAGCATCGAGAGCCAACCTCACGAATAGATCAAATATGCTTGCGTATTATCGTCGTGGAGTCATTGTGCTACATCATACATTGTCCCGTCACTCACGCCCTCGGCATCCAGATGTTGTGTTTGTTTTGTCTTGTCTGGTTAGCTGCTCGCTCTAGTCGCTCTGCTCAAACTTGTGATCCAAGCCAGCAGATATTCCCACGGGGACCCAAGACATCCCAGACACTTCTTGTTCCTGCTTGCACACCACATCCTCTTTGCTCCATCTCACTCCTCCACCCGACCCTTCTGCCTCACGCTCGCCTGTCACAAATACGTCCAAGCTCACCCAGTCCTTGATTCCGCGATTCTGCTTGTCATAATGATCACCCACGTGCTGAATTCTCATGTCCGTTAACAGTCTCGCTATACTCTTGTCCGTTCTTCTACGTGTCAGAAGGCCCGCCGGATCCGATGCCAGCCGAGCTTGCACCTGCGTAACCTCCTCGTCGCATTGAATCATCGCAACACAAAATCCGCACCAAAAAGACGTGGCAATCTCGCCTTGCACCTCACGACTCGAAGGCCCCGGTTGGCCCGAATTCAAATTTCGTCCTTGTCCTCGCAGCTGTCGTTGTCGTGAGCTCTGATGCTGCGTCGACTCGTGCCGTTTCCAATCATTTCTGGACCCAAAATCTTTGTTGCAGCGTGGGAATGTGCAGCCGTAAGGTCTTGTGTGACGTTTGAGGTGTTTTCTGCCGGACGAGCAACATCGCCTTGTTAGTGATGGCGCTCGTGGATGCGTAGAGTGAGTGTTGAATATGGAGAGTGAGAGGTGGGGGCAGTACAGTACTTTAAATCGCATTCGCGCTTGTAGGACTTTAAACAGTTCGGACATGGGTGGTTGCCAGGTTCGGTTTTGATTTGGCGCGGAGATCGTTCTTGGAAAGATGCTGGAATGGGCCGTGGGGAGTTTAGGAGGGATTGGCTCGCATTCTGGGGATGTGACCATTGTTGATCGTCGGTGATAGCCGCATTGTCAACGCGCGAATGTTCGCTGGCCTGCTGCGCGGGAACCATGTAGTATTGCGATGTTGGAAAAGAGCTCGACATGGGCTGCTCGTGGACTTCTTCCATGATACTACCGATTGGCATCGGCATCGGCCAATAAGTATGCTCGTTGTGCTGCATATCAATCTGACTCCCCATCGCAGCTAGCGGGTCTTCCGAGATACCACTTGCTGGAAACAGTGACGAGAACTCGTCGTGGAATGGGTTCTGATGCTGTGCGGCGTCGTCCTGTTGAGCGGAACGCCAAGCTGCTTCTCTCGGATCACTTGGACTGAGGTCCTGAGGCAATTCCGCAAAGCTAACGACGGATTGCTCCTCGATGTCGGCCGTGGTAGCATCATCTGGTCGCTGGGTCTTCGATCTACATTGCGTGAGCGACAGTGTGTCCAAATGAGGTCGTATACGTACATATCAAGAAGGTGTGCCTCATCGCACCTCGGATGTCTGCGTCGTATATGGGCTTTGAAATTGTCTCGTCGTGGCCAGAACTTTCGATCTCTGCCCTCTGACCTTTGTGCGCACTCTTGACATATGTAGCCAAAGACACTACCTACTGAAGGTCGGAGGCTATGGACACTCTTACGGTGTCGTTCCAGGTCGTTGAGAGTTGCAAAGCCATCCTTTCTGGTGCAGCCAGCTGCCTCGCACTTCCAGCGTCTCAGGTGGGTCTCTGCATGCTTCCTGTGCCTACGTTAATTTCTCCACACTGCACTATGCTCATGTGCATACATACTTGGCGTCTGAATGATTCTTTGGCAATCGTTGGCAGTGTTGGCACGGTGTAAGGCTTGGTTTTCGAGAATCTCGGCGAATTCTTGGGAGAGCTGCGGTGTCGGAAACTATCGTCTGCGGTGGTGGTGGCCATGTCAAGGCATTGTCAAGGACCTGGTCCCAATTGACTGTATCACTGAGACCATTGGGTTTGCACGCGAGCGTGTCGACGTCAAGACATTCTGCACCAAAAGAGACAGGCTGTGAGATATAGCCCGAGTCTGCATCGGATGGATTCTGAGATGGGTTACGTCGCATGTAAATGCCTGCACTTCCAGTCTGGAGAGGCTCTGTTCTGGCATACGGCCTCGAAGACGTACCATGCTGCCACGCACTAGCTGATAGCTGCTGGTAGAGCATTTCGTCCTGCCGCTGACCGTTCCATGGCTGAACTTGCTCTGACTTTGTCAGTTGCTCAACGGGAATATGGCTGGCGTCGTGAGCTAATGGATGCAACATTGACAGATCGAAGCCTCCTTGATCAGGCATATGGTGTTGTTGGCCGCGGCCTCGCTGATGTGGAATAGGATACATGGTGCTCTACGCACTAGTTGTAAGCCTTGTATAGTGCGAGGATGCGATTCCGAGAGGCGTGTCGGTCGAACTGATTCTAATAGTTAGCAAGACTGAGCCTCTTCTTGCTTTGGAATCGAATGATAGCACATGGCTCGACCCCTCCGTCGTGTACGACAGAAAAGAAGGCAACCACCTCGCTCGCGCTAAGCATGCATGAGGGCGTTGAAGGATTGCGTTCCTATTGGCCAATTCATGCATAACTCAGAGGCCGCACTGAGCAGTTGTCAGTGACGCTTCACAGTGCGCACGAAGGAATCTTGGAGGTGCCGCCAACGCCCATGATCGTGTAACTTTGCACCATTGACGGGTTGACCGGTTGATCGTGGCGCATGGGTTGCCAAGCTGTTAAACGATCGAGACCGTGGTAGGACAGGGCCGGCAAGTGCAGCCGTGCGGATGCATGCATAATCAGTTGACAGCGCCTCCGAAGCAGACTTGCCGTTAAGAGTAGGCGTCGCATATGTCGTGCGCTCTGATCGGGCCATGGTCAGCAGAAGCAAGCATATTTGAATGAAGGGAGTATCTGTGTCGTCTCTGACAGGTTTCAGATGCAGTTTGCTTGACAGCGTTGTCGCGCAAAGACAGCAGGCGACGTGGTGAGCACATTGCACAAGTTCTTTACAAGTTGATCAGCAGAGTGGGGACTTGCTGCCAATGTACAGCGGTACCTAAGACAGCGAACCGGGTACACAACCACTCGAGGCTGCCGTCAGAAGACCGGAGCGACTGCCGAAGTTCGTGTGATGTATAGAAAATCATCAAGCACTCTTCGGTTTGTCGAAATTCCAGCCGTTCAGGTAACCGCAGCCATGACACAGATAGTTGGCAAACGCCAACCAGCCCAGGTACGGAGCAAGCAGCCAGCCAGCGGTCTCGTCCACTTGACCCCAGATGTAAGCAAGGTAGCCAACCGTGCCAGTCAAAGCGATGATATCAGCGCTCGCCGCTACAGGCTTCTTGAAGCCGAAGAAAAGTGGCGTCCAGGCCAAGTTGAGGACGAGTTGGATGGTGTAGAGAGTTGCTCCATGCTGTGAAATGTAAGCAGGTTTGTTTTGCTCGATCAGCACTGTATCTACCTTTGCGAGATTAACTACGCGAGGATCGATGCTGGCGGTGCCGATGGTCCACGCGCGGTAGGCAGCATATCCCATAGCACTGTACAACGCAGTCCAAACGGGACCGAAGATCCACGGGGGCGGCCTCAGAGGAGGCTGGCGCAACGCTGCATACGACGCTTTCGTCTCAGAGGGAGAAATGGCGAAGCCCTGCGTGAGAATTGAGACTGGTTAGATGACCGGTAGACAGAGCTGGCAGGTGGCTGATTCTCACAATGGCGGTGCCGGCGGCGACGGGCAGGAGGATGGCGGCAGCAGGCTGCTCGAAGAGAAACGCTGGCAGCGTCAGAGACGGGATGTACGTTGTCATCTTGGTTGATGATGTGGTGTTCGTTTGGGAAGAACGCGGAAATCGATATGTGACTTTCCTCGGGTCGGCGACGCGTTCGTTTCGGATCTGTGCTGTGCTTGCTCTCCCCAGACGGGCACGTCCGAGACAGCTGAGGCGTCTCCCCAACTCACCACCGACGCTCCCTCGCTCGTCCTCCTCCGCCGCCCTCCTCTCCTCCGGCCACAGCACCACCGCTCATCGGTTGCTGCCGCCGCTCCATTCTTGCCAATCATTGTTCGTACGGCCCCCTTCCATTGTCGTCATCATCTTCATCGCCCTGGACACTTCATTCATTCCGCCCGTCACATTGGGCGCTTGTCTCTACTGCTTGCTGCACTCCATTGTCGTCTCTCCTCCTGCATCGCTTGTTCTAACTTGGCCGCAATGGCAGTCCAGTCCCGCCCCCGACCGCTCCCGCGACTCTCCTCGATCTCAACAAGACCTCCGACTGCAGCACATCGACTTACGCGGCTCGTGGATCGCGTCGCGTGCGCTCCCAAGGAATAGAATTGGTATCTGATGGCGGAAGCTTAAAACCAACATGGAAGACGAGTATTATGGCAATGGCAGGACGCCTGTCCGAGAGTCACCACCTCCAGCCTCCAGAGAGTACCGCTCAGCCAACGAGCCCTACCGAGAGAGGCGCCGCTCACCAGGTCAGCGATTCAATTTCCCGGTCCGCGCGTTCGATCAACGACCTGCTAACATCACGGTGTGCTACAGACCGTCGACGTGATCGACGTCGCTCGCGCTCGCCTGCAGCGATAGACCGCTATCAACCGGACCGCCAACGTGATGACTACTCCTACAGCTCTCGTGGCCGAGATGAGCCACACCATCAACGACGTCGTTCATCTCCTCAGGCCATTGATCGATACGTACCAGGCGAACGACCAGAGCACGCGCCCGTCCTTGTCAACCCACTGCCCGACCCGATGAAGCTGGATTTCCAGGTCGGCTTTACGTGGTTCGCGGAATGGTGGCGTACCGAACAGCGCATCAGGGAAGAGAAGGAGCGAGCGAAGACAGGGCGTCCTCCGCCACGTTTACGCGGCGAGCGCGAGACTAGAGAGGACCGCGACGCCGAGCGGCCCAAGATACAAGCTGCGTATGACCAGTACAAGGAAAACCTGCAGCGCGCACAAGCCCAGACCTTCGTGCGCCTTCACAAGGGGGAGGATTGGTTTCGAGAGCGCTACGTTCCTGAAGTCCGCGACCCATTCCGGCAGAAGCTTATGGATTACCGCAAAGGGCTGTTCGCGCAGTGGGAGCACGACCTGACCACTGGCGTGTTTGACGAGTTCACGTTGGAGGGCATCTACAAGTCGGAATCTAACGGTCTGGGTGGCATCATGGAGCGTGAAGAGGGAGAGACTAGTGCGGCGGCCGAAGTACTGGGTGTTGGTGACTTGCTTCCATCGAAGGGAGGTGACTTGCGCGATCCCGCATCAATGCAGCCGACCCTGCTCATCAAGACAATTGCTCCAACTGTCACGCGTGACAAGTTTGAGACCTTTGCCAAAGAACATCTCGGGGAAGGAGCATGTGGCTTCAAGCATCTATCCCTCTCCGATCCGAACCCACTCAAGAAGTGCCACAGGATGGGTTGGATCATGTTGAACCCGGCGCCAGAGGAAGATGAGAATGGAATTGAGGCAGAAGCGCCGCAGGCTGAAGCCGCCCCTACCGAGGGCGAGGAGGGTGAAGCTGCGAGCACTGAGGCAACAAATGCCCCCAAGACGCCCAGCGAGAAAGCTCTGGAAAAGATCAATGGCAAGACCATAGAAGACCCCGAGCGTGGCAACTTTACCGTACACTGTGGTGTCCACCGCCCACCGGATGCTCCGCGGAAGAAGGCATTGTGGGACTTGTTCTCCGCATCCGAGCGCATTGCACGAGACCTCGAGCTAGCCACACGTCTCGTTCGCAAGCTTGACAATGAGCTTGGTGATGAGATCTTTGGCGTTGCTAAGATTGAGGAGCGAGTTCATGAACTGTCAGAGCGTGGTGTGTTGAAACCTGAAGTGCAGTCCAAACCTCCAAAGGATTCCGACGCCATGGATGCGGAGATGGAGGAGGGCGAAGAAGATGACGAGGGTGTGATCGATGAAGATGAATCAGACGACGAGGAGCTGCTCGTAAAGAAGAAGAAATTGGATCTTCTGGTCGAGTACTTACGCCGGGTCTACAACTTCTGCTTCTTCTGCGTATTCGAGTCCGACTCAGTGCATGAGCTGCAGCGCAAGTGTCCTGGTGGTCATTTACGAAGACCAAGGGCAAGCTTGACCTCGGCCGCGAAAGAGACTGCGCGTGCCAGTGCATCTGGCGAAGCCTTCCCGCTTCGCAAGAAGTCTGGTGGCAAAGGAGAAGGAGACGATGAGCAAGACATAGATATAAAGGAAGAAAGCCCCGTGGAGGAGAGGAAGGGGGTCATGAAGCCGAACCTGAAGACGACGCAGCAACTACAACGCGCCTACAACTGGGTGAAGACCTTCGAGGAGAAGATCCTGCAGATTCTGGAGCCCGACAATGTCAACATACGCAAGCTTGGAGGTACACCTGTGGAAGAAGGTGTTGAGAAAGAGCTGGCCAAGGTAAGCAGGGAAGCTACCCAATGTCTACCCGCAATACTAACACTCGTCACAGTTCGTCCTTCAAGAAGATGTGAACAAGTTCCGCTGCAAGGTACCGGAATGTACCAAGCTGTTTAAAGGCGTGGAGTTCTGGCGCAAGCACGTTGAAAAACGTCACGCTGATTTCCATGAACGCGTTCGCAACGAAGTCGAACTCGTCAATACGTACGTGGTCGATCCGGCACACATCGCGCCTAGTAGAAGCGATGCAAACTCCAACGGGCACTTCCCACTCAACAACAATGCTCCAACCGGCACGCCGCGAGGTTTCCAGCTGAATCAGCAATACCCAATGGGATATCCAATGGCCGCTGGTGCTGCCGGCATACCGGCCATGTTTGGACAAGCGATGGGTGTGCCAGGTGTCTGGGCAGCTGGGGCTGCAGGCGTTGGGCCGATGCGCACCAACAATCGCGCTTTCATGCAAAACGGCGGGTATCGCATGCCCGGACCATATGCTCGCAATGGCAGAGGCCGTGGTCCGTCCATGAGCAATGGTCGTCCGATGGGCATGATGGAAGGCGGTGCCGCTACCATGGGCCCGAACGAAGCTGTCGTCGGCCGCAGTCTTCGCAGCTACGAAGACTTGGATGCAGACAAGGGTGAAGGCACGGGTGAACTCAACTATTAAGGACACTGCACGCATGATCTGGGTGGGATACTTGGCGTAAAGGAGGCGGGAAAGTAGAAAGCAGACATCAGATCAGATCCCAGTGTAGGTAGTACTAGAGGAACAAAAGAACGCTCAAACAACCTTGGACAAGACCACGCGCACGTGACTGCTTAGTCAGATCATTCTGGAGTGAGAACCTGAATGGAAGCTCGCACCTTTCGACACCATCCCTCAATCATCTCTGCCATCATGGCCTCCATCAGTTCACCGCGTCGCGCCTGCTTGAGACCAGAGTCGATGAGGTCTCGCAACGCGAATAGCACCGGGGAACTTCCGCCATCGTCTCCGGCTGATGTTGTCGCGCGGGCGGCAAATCAATCTCGACGGGCGCTTACGCTCGTCGCACAACTGCGGCTTGATTGGCAGGACGTCGCTGCAGCACCTGGACTTTCAGACTCGCTGTGACTTTTCTACTATTTTCGCAACTCTCAACACAAGCTGGATTGCTGACACGGCAGGTTTGCAAGGTTCCACAATGGAGACTCAATTTGCGTGGTGGGCGGTTGTTGCTTGAGACGAGAGGCGAGACTCTGGTTCGCACTGGTTCCACGCATTGGTCTGAAGTATTGTGGGCGCACCTGGCAGAATGGTAGGACGAGGTATTGGTGATGGGACTGGGTTTTCTTTCTTGTTCTGATCTTTTTGTTCTTCCTCATCTACATCACGTTCAGATTGCGCGTTTCTTCTCTCTTTTGTCTGTTCTGCGATTTCCTTGGGCGCGGGCTGGTTTCGCTTCCTTTTTGTCTTTATTTGCGATTCCTTACTCTCATTGGAAGCCAGTTGGACTATCCCAGATCGCCAGCGAAAAAGCACAGCAGACGGCGCCGGCGCCGTTGTTTGGTCATTCATTTTGATCTCGAGGAACACAGTACAAGATGTTCGGCCAGCGATCACGATCATCGCATAATAAGAAGAAGAAGGCTACGCGCGGCAAACTCAGCATCGATACGACATGCGCTGTACAGAAGACGGTCTTTCCTTACGAATCACGAATCCCGGAGTTGAAGTTTGTGAGCTTTGAAGAGTCGCATGCGAGGAGTGAGGCGGTAGAGGTTGGTCAGCTGGGTGGCAAGACACCTGTGTACGCCGGTGCCGAGAAGGTGGTTGCAACCGGTTTGCAAGGGCATCAACCTTCGGTGCGGAGCCTGCGTGGCGATGTAGCAGTTGCTACACCAGCAGTGCAAAATGGGCAGAGTATCGGTGGATTGTATTCGAAGAGAGGCCCGGCCTCGAGAAAACCAGAGCCTTTGAAGATTGATCGTGCTGCAGCGGATGAGCAAGAAACGACCTATGGAATGGAAGTCGCCACGCCTAGGATCGTCGTTACACCAGCTCGAGATGAGTTTCGCAGCTTGCAGGCCCAGCAAGTCAAGGGACGTCGACTGGCTTCGAGCGTGTACTCTCGCTACACTAATTGCATGTCTACGTCGACAGCGCCACCAGTCCCACCTCTTCCCTTCACAGGTACTGGATCAGCGGGCCTCAAGTCACGGTTCTCAGCTGTGACTGCGACAACTACCTTTGAGGATGTCTCACCTTTGGACGCTACCGAGAAGGCATGTCCTCTTCCAACTCCTGGTCTCCCTACGCCTCGTCGCAGCAAAGGCTGGTGGACAATCCTCTCGCCTTTCTCTGCGAAATCTACAACTCAGTCATTTTGGCGGTCTCCGCCACCCATTGCGGAGCGCACGCCGGTTTTGCAGCACGCTGCGGCTATGGGAGAAGCAGACCCGGAAGTCATGGGAGGCGAAGCCGATCGATCGAATGCTGATGTTCGATATTCGGCGCCATGCGAAGGTCTGACTGCGTCGATGAGTGAGAAAGTGCCGCAGCGATCTTTGACTTCTCCAGCAGCTCTACGTGGGACTCCGAAGTTGTTTGACATGTATTTCATTCCGAGCACAGGACTTGCTGCTGCTTACTTTGACATCGCGCGTCGCTTTCCGAGCTGGTATGCTTCAGAGGATCAGGACAAGAGCCTGGTCTCGCCTGGATGGTCTCCCTCGCAGAGCGTGTACACATCGCCAAACGAGAAATATGGCTATTCACCTGACGCAATGGATGGGGACGATGCAAAGAAGAACGTGCAGGGGACACAGGGAAAGACTCCGCCACAAGGAACTCTTTCGCCGCCAGCAATTAGCGGTGCCAAAGGAGCAATCTTCACGACACCATCTGCTGACGAGCTCCGAACTCCTCCGGTGGTCAGATCGACACCTGCTCGCGGCATGACACAGACGACGGATACGTCCTTCATGTCACCACTCTCAGCAACACCAGAAATTCAACAAGCCCACCTCGGTATGCCTATTGGACCAACCTCATCATTTGGGGGACAGAAAGAGATCGCAGTATCACGCGCTCCAACCCCAAACGCTCTGGATCAAACTGTTCTACCCCACAAAGAGGAAGAGTACATACCTGCTCGCAGCCCACCAGAGCCCAAGGGTGTCACGAGAATGCGAATCACCCACACTAGACAGGATTCTTACGGGCTTGGCATTAGCGATGGTGGGAAGAACGAGCTCTTCCCACCACCAGTATATGTGGAAGAAAGACCACAGTTGGTGACAGACAGGTTTGGCCAGCTCACCGTTCGCAGCTTAGGAGACGACAAGACCAGACCACCTTGGTACCGGCGACATATTTGGCTGCTTTCGTTCTTGGCGGGTGTACTTTTACTGGTGCTCATCATTGTCCTGGTCATATTCGTCCCTCAAAAGCACAGCGATGTGGCTGTTGAGGCTTCATGGCTGAACTTGACGGGATTTCCTGCTATACCTATTGGCGCCAGCACGATAATCCAGCCAAAGATGAAGAAGTCCAGGGATACCTGTATCAAAGGTCCAATTTGGTCTTGCTCAGCACCATCTTCAGCGGCTACTGGTGACCTGCCGAACTTTCGTCTCGAGATTCGCTCCAAGAACATGACGAGCAGTAATCTTGCGAAGAGGAGTAGCTGGAAGGATTATGTCTTTGCCTCGTTGCCAGCGCCACCAAACAGCGACGATCGGATATATCTTGGACGTACGACCGACAATGTTAGCGAGCCATATGATGGAGAGGAGACGCCTTTCTACATTTCATTGCTCGATGCTGTTGCACTTCAAACGAGCTCGAAGCTGATCAAGCGCACCTCGGACTTCAGCTATCCTTATCCTACTACAACCAAAAGTAATGATGACGACCACGACGCCGACAACGTCGACGATGATGAAAAGATCAAGATCGATACTTCCGCTGCGTCGAACATACCCAAAGCCGCTGTCAAAATTGACGGCAAACCCGAAGACTCCAATCTCTACCCGCATGTCACCGCTCAACCGCTTCGACTTTACAATCGCGGCCTGGATACTGAGCACTACGGTTTCTACACCTATTTCGATCGCTCAATCTACATCGACAACTTGGGGTCTTCCGGCTCTTCTCAACCCTGGAACACCACGAACAATAATAATATCACAACCAACGTTCCACTCTCTTCGGCTTCCGCAGTCTGCACATCCTCTCAGACTCGACTCCTAGTCCAGATCTGGACGCGAAGAGGTCTTCTCAACAACGCTACAGTCTCCTCCTCTGCCAACGGCTCTACTGTGGCCGGATCTTCTACAGCGAACTCCATGACCTTTCCGGGAAGTTTCCCATACCATGTTACTGTTACAATTGATAGACACGGTGGCTTGTCCGCAAAGGACAAAGCGGTGTACTGTTACGGTATTGAGGAGGGAACAGAGATCGTGGATTCGAGCGTGAAAGGTTGGATTTGGGAGGATCGTGGTATTGGAGGGAAACTGGTCGATGGTGCGGAGGTGCCTGGCGAGAAAAAGGAAGTGTTGGAGAGACGGGACGACGATGAGGAAGAGGAAGAAGATAAAAGCAAGGACAGTAAGGACGAAGGAAGTGGGATAGATGGCGGGACCGGAGGCTGCTTTTGCCAATGGGGCAGTGGCGATTGAGCATGTATAGCTTGGACTGTAATACAATTAAGAGTATCGAAGGATACCTCCCCATGCAATCTCGAGATAGTCGATGTCCAATTCAGAATTCCAGCCAATTTAATCATAGCGAACCCAGGTTCCCAAGTTAGTTTCCGTGCAGCAACCAGAAGCAGGGCATGTCTGGCACATCTGACCATGTGCACACTACTGTTAGCTTTTCTGTTCCATCTACACAAAAGGGACCGCTGGTAGGGGCAGCAAAATTAATACGTACATTCCGGTTGATACCGCCCTGGCTGTCATCGTTGAGCTCTCCACTGCGCGATGCGCATTGCGACGCGCCGTCGCAGACCACGTGGTATCTGTCGCCGTCATATCCATCGTATATGTAATCGGCAACCTAGTCGAGGAGAACTTGTGCAAGGTGTTCTTGGAAGTTGCTCAGGGCGAAGTTCAAGATCACGCAGACCACGCCGTGAGGTCAAGACTCGTTTGCCCACTGTTTGTGCGTGTCGCGGTGAAGGTGTCGCGTGTTCGTTTGCTTCGCGCGGTCGATACTTCTTCCGCTCTTCGAGTTGGGTATGCGGGAGGTGCCAACTTGTTTCACAAATTCTCGGGCTAGCACGATGAACGTGTACCACAATTTTCCACAGGACGGATGGACTGGAGAACAGACATGGAGACCCAAGTTGGGAAGCGGGCGCTTCAGAGTCGCGTCAATTTTAAGGTTGCATGCGGGCTTCTGGAGATTCGTGGCCAATCAGAACTTCGTGAGATTTGCGTCACATGATGCCGGAGCAGTTTCCGTCTGATTGCTCCTTGGCTGTTTCTATCATTTATTACACAACACGACTACTCTGCATCAGCTGCATTGCCGGTCATTTTCAGTGCTCCAAGATGCAGATGGAAGCCTCGATTCAGGCGTCCTTTCGAGCTCCTCCCCGCATTCGACGCTAGCCATCAATTTCTGGTTCACTGAAATGCCCCAGACACGGTCCGACCATGAATGACTTGATGTAGGAAGCGGTGTGGCAGAATCTCTGAGCGACGTATGCCTCGGTGGAGTTCGCGCCCGGGACGTCTGTTCGCGTCAGCGTGATCAGCCTCGATAGGTCCATGAAACTCACGAAACACGAGTTTCCCCTTGCCCTTCTCACAATCCTTGTGGTCCCAGGCCCGGATCTCGCAGTTGTTCGCAACATTACTGTCGGCCGGCAGGAAGTAGTTCACGCCAGCAGCGACGTCCGGCGGCTCTTTGAAGGTATGGCACTCCAGCTTGGTGACCCGCACGTCTCCGCCAATCTTATCACCTCCGCAGGCGAAGTGATCTCTCGACTAAGCAACGTGAGCTGATATTCAATGATGAAAAGCATTGCACGGACGCCTACCTTCCAGCGCCTCACGGTCGTTTGAAAGCGATGCGGATGTGTGATCTTGTCACCGTTCCAAAAGAAAGGCTTGGCATTGTCTGTTTCCGAGTCACAGCCAGGCTCGTACTTTCCACATCCTACCGAGCCTGCGCCGTCTGGAGGGGGCTTCTTCTTCTTCTTGCCCATGACGGAAGCTTCAGCAGAGAACAACAGAAGGTTGATCGCCAAGAAAACACATTTTGACCAGCGCATGATTGTTGCCGTCTCACCCACTTCCTTCACAAGCTCAATGGTGAAAATGCGGCTCGAAAGTGTTGGGACACTGCAGCATTTATGGACCAGAACCGATACTGAAGTGGCACGAAGTTTGGCTTGAGCTCGTTCTTTCCTGTCACTCCATCGCGATCACTCTGCTTCGCTACGAAGCTCCGAGAGGGCAGCAATTCCCAATGTAGAGCTGCAATCTCGAAATGAGGACTACATTTGGGAGCTGAGTATGTTGGTAACCTATAACGTTGCATGCTGCAGTGATTCAGCGACGATGAGGCGAACCTGCTGTTCTGTGGCACCGAACCCATTGGCACAACAAATGCCCCGCCGCGGAGTCACCGGGTAACATGGCAATAAAGTCAATTGATGTGGTCTCCAGCACCATCCATTTGCTACCAAAGTAAGGTTGACCTCACGAGCCGAGACATCTGCATCCGATAGCCAACGATGCAGTTCTCCACACGCGGCCCTCTCGACAGGAGTAACACCTGCTGTCCCTCGTAGGACTGTCCGCAGCGAAGCACAACTTGTGCACCCCCAACATGAGCATTGTTTACAGATGTCCTCAAGAAGGACCTTGTTCCATCCGACATCTCCTTCGCGGAAAGCACACGGGATTCGCTGAGCTGTTCAACAGGATCCAATCTCGGCTTCGCCGGAGGCTGTATTGGTGTCGAGCAGATGATGTACTCGGTTCTGCGACTCCTCCTCGCCCAATCCAGCTGCCGACTCCGTCGAGAGCCGTGAAGCGGAGTACTTTTTGCTACCGACTGCTGCCGATTGCACAATGAACTCAAGATGCACCCAATGCGAGGAAAGGAACAGTGGTCCACGTCCTGTTTTAGGGCGATGAGGAATGTATCCAAACGATGGCACACTGCGCATCCAAGGGCAGTGTCCATTGAGCGCTCAAAATAGCCTATGCTCTTTCTCATATCGGCAAAGAAGTTCCATTGCGGGAAGAGTGGGACGTTTTGGACGGGTGCCACATTTCTGGATTGGCACATATATATCCTGACCGACCGCATAGAATTACGCTCACTTTGCACATGCACTGAACCACCTGTGCTCGGATATACTGACACTACAGTACCCCGCCCACGAGTCGCAGGACTCATTTCTAGTATAACAACAGCCCTCGGACGAATTTCACGGAGTCACCCGTGGCATGGCCATCATGCGTTACAGTACCCTTTTGGGGTTGCTGCTCTGGTGTTGTCATGCTGTCGCTCATGTTCCTGTCAGCCAGGTTGAGCTCCAAATCGTCAACTATCAATTCCTCAGATACTTCGCCCAGGCGGCAATGGTTCAAGTTCTCGAGCAGGATCCTACCTTCGCCACCTATTGCCGCTCCACCCCGGATTGCACGGAAGCCTTGCAATGCGCTCTATCGCATGAAGTTACCAAGATTGCTCGCCAAGACGAGTTTCGAATTGATCGCAGGGACAAGTTAGATGAAGAGTCCTTCCTCCCGAAAATGCTGAAAGGATCACGCATGGTTGCAGCGAGAACTATTGCTCACACCTTGCAAATTCGCAACGCAACTATGCCCTTGGCGGAGGGTGGCGATGGAAATTCTCAGGCAGACGCGATGGACAAGACACTCGGCATTCTAGTTCGCATGGCAGGGAAGGACAATTGGAGCCATGAAAAGTTTAAGCACGCGATGGAAAAGCCTTCTGAGTCTTACCGCGACATTTACAAAGATATGAAAGACCCCGAGGCTCGGAAAGCAGCGAGCAAAAGCACCTTCATGCAAGGAGTGATTGGGTACGGGGTTTGCACTGCAGACCCTTTCAGTAAGTTTACACCCTCGTATTGAGTTCAGATATATGCTTACACAACGATCTCTGTGCGTAGTCTGCACGCTACCACCTCACAAAAAGGACTACCTCGCCAAACTCATCAACTCGAATTTGGAGCCTCACGTACTCGAAGAGCATGTAAGTCTGCTGACACAGTATATCTCTATTCTCCGCGCCTCATACTTACCTTTGATCCATTGTTACAGGATTGGCTGCACCGCGTAATGCTGCTAACGAGGCAAGGTGGACCGACCGATGTGTGGAAGAATTTCAAGATGCCTGACTTCAAGCACAAAGGTCGAACCAGAGACAGGTTGCAGAAACTCAGGGACGAGATCCGCAACGACGCTTTGATCAATGCCGAAGGTGTCAAAGCAATTGATCCCGACAGGGTCTATCACTTGGACAACGTCTTCGACCCCTTCTTTGGGCGCCTTCGCAGCTTCTCGGTGCAGCTCAATGATACGCTCCCTATTCATGCTGGCCTACGTGACCTTGGCTTTCGGAGATTCACAGTTCTGAACGGAACGAGACACCCTTTGGATGCACATTACATGCGCCTACCAGGAGACTTGCGCATTGAAGAAGGCACCCCCTGGCGTTTCCTGGACATGGGCAGATTCAACGCGAGTTTTCCTGTACCCGAGAAGCTCAACACTGCAGCTCAGAAAAATTTAGCAGGGCTTCCACAACATTACACTTGGTTCACTGATAGCAGACACAGTCTTTTGCCCACGACGTTGCAGCAATCTGCTATCCCTACGAAGCTCAGAGACCGAGACGATCCCTCTCCTGTCGGCGGGGCATCCAGTGGCAATGGCGATACTCTCGATCCACAGGTGCTCAATGGCACCGAGAGCACGAACGAAGCACTCGATTGGTATGGACCAGTATGGTGGCCGCCCGAGGAATTGATGAGAGATCTTGCCACCGGCCTTTACCGCGATTGGGCAATATTCAAGGAGAGCACAGTGCCAAGCGGTTTCGCCAAAGCAGTCGATGACACCCTCGCACACGCGGTCGACGGCGTTGCGGAAACAATGAGAGTCACTCGATTCCCTGGGACGGGAGCATCGTCTGTGAGCCGACAAGTGTTCCAATTCTTGGGCCAGCGAGCTCGGGATGTGGCACTTGACGCAATGAGTGAGTGGAATCGCTAGGGAATATTGTTCCGTGAGCAGCACACTGACTTGTCAATTCTTCTGTCTAGATCTGCCTTTGGTGCGTGCTCTTCATCTTGGGACTGGACAGACTTCCATGGTATCCACCGAACCACTTACTGAGGCTTCAACTGGCAGCTTGGCTGTACGTTTCCAGGATGCCCACAGTCTAACCAATATTCAAGACACCGATGCCATGAGCCTATTCGATCACGCCACTTCCGAGGGCTCGAACACCTTCTCGTGGCCACGCTGGGCTGCGAACTCTCAAGAATGGCAACAAGAAATGAAGTCGTGGAGATCACCCAGCACTCGCCTTATGGCAGGCGAAGCGGTCGAGACAGTGACCGAAGCGGAAGACGCGATACTTGCTGGAGCCCTTGTTCGAGATGCCGAGACCATAGCACAGCCGGCGCTACAGGGAGTGGCAGGCGCAGGAGGAGTTACGGCTCAGATGGAGGCCAGAGTGGCCGCAGCTGTGGGCAGTGAAGCCGCGGAATCCGGTGCCTGGGCTAGCCAGTTCGCGTTGAGGTGGACGGGGTTCGCCGCAAAAGGAATCGGTGCTGTTGGATTGTTGCTCATACCGGTGTTCATTGGGCTGGAGTTCATGGGCGACTGCAAACGCCCAGAGCGCTACACGTCAGAATGGAAAGGTAAAGGCACTTCGAAGATGCCGCTCGTGCAACCGGTAAGATCACGTCCCTGTTTGTGTCCTCGACTTCTTGCTGACCTCATCGGTCAGTGCACCCATGCTTCTCTGACGCGGTACACCTCCATCTACATTCCCAACAGTACAACGACAGTCTCCACGCCCGCCAGCAATACACCGTCGATCACCTTGAGTCAGGCTGTCCAGACAGTGGTTGTCCAGACCGTGGTTGCTACTGGGCTTGCCCACAAGATCCGCGTGGCCGGAAGAAGCGTTCAGCATATTCAGTCGTCTGCCGAATGTCTGGATCCCAAAACAGCATCATTGCCGGACGATCTGGTCTGGAAGCCGTTAGATGATGGGAGCAAGTGCTGGAGAGCTTTTCCCAAGGAATGCACAAGAGAAGGGAAACTCGGCTCACTCCCGACAGAAGACGGTTTCCCACTGTATTGCAAAGACCCCAACGCTATCACAGGGCACCACAAAGCCATGATCAACAACTGCTATGCTCATCCTCAGAGCCAGACTTGTCAAACGATTTTCCTGGCGTCTTTCAAGTCAGATTCGACACCTCAAGTCACGACTATCGTGAGCAAGAACATGACCATGACGACCACTATCGCATACCACAACCAGACGGCATACGTGACTCCCAAGGCTACTACTTCGACTGTCTCCTGCCGTGATCTGAGGTGGGACATGCCAGATGGCTACACGACCACAACCAAGACCGGATCTCCCTGCCCCGTCAGGACGCCCTTCGAATGCACAGAGGAATGGTTCCATCAGAACACAAATGTAAGTGCAACCCATGACTGAGGATAGATGTAGCTCTTAAAACCCTCCCCCAACCCTGCCTTTGATTAGCACGACCCAATCCACAGCAAGTCATTTCGATTCTGAGGGGGAAGTTCTCGGTGACCCGAACAAACAGCCAAGGGCGTCAATGTTGGTTGTGTCAACGTCTTCTGTCCGGGTATCGACGTAACTGCAAGTCTGAGACACATGCTGACTTTGATCGACTTTTCTAGTGGCTGCCAAAGGAGGTCAGGGCTCCTCGTTATTGTACCGAGGGCGATCCAACAGGACATCAGCGAGCTTGGAACGAAAAATGTATCAAAGAGCCAGGTTCCAAGGAAAAATGGAGCAAGAAGTGTTATAAGCAGTACATTGCTCCGCCGAAGGAAAAGTGAGCATGAGAAAAAAAAGTTTCATTGGGACACATCCAGGAAGAAAGGTTACACTAATGATCGCTTCTTGGTATTTGCTACTAGCAAGGCAGATGATAATTTATAGCGCAGCATGAGTCGTAATAGTAATGCGTAGTGACGCGAATTTTCGCTCATGATCCTGACATCATGACCTGCCTTTGCTCCTCTGTTCTTGCCTCTGATGAAAATGTGTCGTGGACGGCAAGTAATCCCTTGAATTAGAAGGGAGGACCTGCCGAATGTGGAGCAGGTGGGGACCTGCTCAATGACATTGTTATTTTGACTTCAGCTTTCGAACAACAGAACGATCAGAACCACCTTACACGACGGAACAGGTACGGCAATCGAGTCCTCCTGGCTCCTGGCGCGAAATTGGATAAACCTCCGACTTGCTCTAATTCCAGACAGGAGCGCTTAGCAGATCAGCTTGGGAAGGAGCTCGATCAGCCTCGTCGAGTCGTATGGATGGGAGGCCTCATAAGAACTGCGTCAATTTCTCTCGAAGACAACTGTCATTGTTGCGAAGAGTCGCACGCAGTCTGATGTCTGTCTTGTGACCGAGCGGATATGGACCAGGTGAGCATCGACTTCATGACTCTAGCTGTGACAGCATTTGACAGTAAGAGCTACATGTGCGCCTACAGGGCCTTTGCAGTTCGCCGCACTTGCTAATCGCATCCTGCAGTCCACGATCGTCCGTCGAGGTCGAAGTCCAGTACAAGATACTGGTTTGGCCCTATGAAAAAGACTTATTGAAGAAGCGCTTCTCGATACCTGCGGCTCTCGAATTCGATCCGACATCACATGTCATTGCTGATGATGCCCAGGATATAGTCACCTTATTCGCGACATCCGTGGACTTCCGCTCGCTAGCTCCGGACATTTACCTCCTCCTGATCAGATGGTGGAGTCGAAGCACTGCTTTGCTCAGGTCAGCCAAAAACATGCGATAGCCATCGTGTGGAGAACGCATCGAAAGGACTCCTGCAAAAAGTGTTGTGCGATCGAAGACAGTATATGATCCCTGTCTCTGTAGACTCCGAAGACGCCAGGATTGCTGGTATCGTGGGCGGCATGCCCATGCCCATCACACGCAAAAGCGACAATTCTCTTTTTCAGATGCCCTAGAACTTAAGGCAATGATGCCATCTCCACGAGTGAACTAAGAAGCGGGAAGAGCATCCGGCAGAGGAAACAAGAGCGGTTTTGATTACGAGGCCAGGATAGCCCCTTGTCAGCAACGGGGACGTGCCGCAGCGCGCTGATTACACATCGTGGTGTGAGAAAGATAACATAAGGTGAGCAGAACGAAACCTTATGCCACGCTGCAGTGCTATTCACAGAGTGTCGAGGATATGCGGGAGTGAACAAAAAATAGCTTCGCGAAAAGCCCCGATTGCAATTCCAGTGCCCCCAAGAACTATCCAACAACTTGGCCAGCGATCCTAGTCAGAACTCAAAAGAATCATACTTCCTCGGCATTGGGCATGAATAATCCGCAGCATGCAGGACTTGATGTCCCAGAAGAAGAAGATGACGAATTTGTTGACGCTGATCTGGTTATTGCGCCGCCGAACTTCATCGTCGCAGCCGGGACTGATGACAGCAGTGATGGCGACTCGGCATTGGGCGAAGACGAGGGATCTCTTACGCAGTCATTGCGAGCCAGCTTACTCGAGAGCGTGATTGAGAATGGAAGAGGCTATCATCGCTACACTGGCCTCAGCGGCAGCCAGTACATGCTCCCGGAAGATGAACGCGAACAGGATAGATCGGATTTACAGCATGAGACATTCTTGTACACGTTTCGGAACAAGCTGTATCAGTCACCGATTGGGAAGGACATTCGACGAGCTTTGGATTTGGGGACGGGGACGGGTATTTGGGTAAGAAATGGTTTGTTATGTAGTTGGAGTGATGCTGACAGAGCCGAGTAGGCCATTGATTTTGCTGATGAGCATCCGGACTGCCAAGTGTTGGGGACTGATTTAAGTCCTATACAGCCTGTGTTCGTACCGCCGAATTGCAGATTCGAGATTGACGATATGGATGAGGATGTAAGTATAGCCTTTGGCGCTGCACAACTTTATTCTTTCCATCCAATGTCCCCATCAAGCAAATCATACATGAGAGGCATGCTTATATCATCTCACCCTCCAGTGGAGTTTCGTCGAGAAGTTCGACTTCATCCACGGCCGAGCCCTCCTCGGCTGCAGCAAAAACTTCCCAGCAGTCATCCGACAAGCCTACGAGAATCTGAACCCAGGCGGCTGGCTCGAAATGACCGATGTGCAAATGCCTTTCCTCGCAGATGACGGAACCATGGACGGAACCGCTCTCCAAGAATGGAACGACAGACAACTCGAAGCCTGCTCGCACGTCAATCTCGACACCACAGCGCCAAGCAAATACAAACAATGGATGATCGATCAAGGATTCGAACATGTCACCGAATTGCAATTTAAATGGCCGGTGGGGACTTGGCCAAAGGATAAGTGGTATAAGAAACTTGGATCGATGACGAAGGTGAATTTTCTTGCGGGATTGGAGGGGTTCACGCTGAGGTTGTGGATTAATATTTTGGGGTGGTCGAGAGAGGAGACGTTGGTGTTTTTGTCGACTGTGAGGAGGGATATTGCGAATCCGAAGATACATTCTTATTGGCCGATGTTCGTACATGGGATTTGAGTTTTGGGGGAATGGACTTCTGACTGTTTGGCAGGTACTGTGTTTATGGCAGAAAGCCACTTGATGCGTGACGGGAAAGAGAGCTGGAGACAGCCCTTTGTTATGTCCGCCGCTTCGATGGCTTCTTCTGCCACAAGATTTCCATGGCGCAACAGGTCTTCTACTGGCTTTGCCAACGTCGGCTAACATTGATATACCTGCGATACAAACAGCCGGCGATCCAATCATGCACCGACGTTTTGGAGCTGCCAACGTGGACACGACCTTTCCGGGGCAACGCTTCTTGACGACGTCGGCTTAGCAGAAGAACATCAGCCATCATTGCTCGGTCGGTGTCGCTTATATTCGGTTCACATCGCTTCGGCATAGGAGAGGCTCCCCATACCTCTTTGGCATAGCTTGGCGTTGGGTAACAACATCAACGCCCACGCGCCTCGGTTTACGTGTGGAATAATTTTATGAATTGTAATCAATGAACCGTGGCGGCTTTATGTCTGTCGTCCATCACCATCTAGATCAGGAGCTCTTGGAATCGTAATTTCTTCACAGCCGTCCGTGTAGAAGGGCGTCAGAGTCCAGGCGGCATATCGTCGGAAGAAGTCTGATCTGTGAGCAGAAGTCCTTTCGGATCCGAAGACAACAACACTTCTGGTCCGTGAGCACACCAAAGCGGCAAGTCATCGAGACACCACTGACAAATCGAACGATGTCTCAAAAGTCGCAAGATCAATGGCCCGACCTTCATCTCCCGGACATCATTCGCCCTCGCCAAGCCCTCGCACCTTCGGCCTCCGCAATCCATCCGGATCCTTCTCGTGTCTGCGATCGCTTATTCACCAGTGAGGCGACATCTTTGATCGCTTGACGTGAAGCAGCATTGTCATCAAGGACAGGGAAGTCCATGGGGAAGTGGAATGTAGTGAGCAGATGTTACTTGAGAAAAAATGCAAGAGAGGGTTCTCGTCCGGCGGGCGTAGCCGAAAGCGGTAGGCCGGGTGGGCCGCGCGCGCGCGCATATTCCATGCAACAAGCACGAACACTTTTTGCTTCTGCAGACCATGGGACCACGCACCACGCATCGACTGCGCGACATGGATCTGGAGATGGAAAGCTGGAGTGGCGACTCGGGCTTGGTCGGCCAGATTCGCGGTGAGTGTTGCTATTTGGTGATATTTGATACTCGCTCCATTCGCAGGTGTTGCAGCTATCGTGGCGTTCCATCGCAGGAGGTCGTGGTCTTGGTATACCAAGCTTAGCGGCTGTCAGAAGTCAAGAGTGCTTGGTACGGACCACAGCGGCTTGGAAGGCCTTTCCGGGCCTCACATACCCTCGCCCAAGCCGCCCAGCTGACTGCTTCTGGTCGCCTCGACGGGCTTGAACGGCCGAGGTATGACGTACGTACAGTCCAGTAGTTTGAACCCAAAATTTCTTCCCGTGCAACTCCACCGGTGCTGTCCTCCGTCACCACTCGCCAGCGGCCACACGAAAGCCGCGGAGCAGCACGCGTCAAGTGCACTCTCTGCCCACCATTTCCCAGGTCGAGGGCGAAGCTGCTTATCTGTGCTCCAATAAGTCACCCAGCAAAACTATGACACGCATGACGATGATTCGTGACCCATATCTTCCGCGGTGCTACTCGTCCCGTCCTGATGGGTCGCGTTTTGGCGCACTGAGCATCGGCAGGTTTCATACTCTTGCCAACCCGAATTCCAATGACACACCCACATTCGGAGGTCCAGCGGCGTGTCGGCATGAGGCCCACTTGTTGCTCGAAAAGCTCGCCCCATCTCGCCCGGCGTTGCCTGTGATCATCACTGCGTCGTCTGAACTCTTGTCTCCAGCCGCCACCTTCCTTGCCTTCATCTCCAACGAATCGCATACGACCCCTGATACATCGGGATACATTCGCACTGCAGCTGCCACACCGAGCACCACAAGCTTCGCATCGCCATGTCCACGGGCATGACGGACGACGGCGTCGTCCGCGATGGCGGCTACGAGGAGAAGGCACAGACCGACATGGCGGGCAGCGGCAGCGCATCACCGCGAGACAGCAGCCAAAAGGATATCGAAAAGCACGACGCCGAAAACCAACTGGGACAGCAAGTCACGATACACGAAGGCCAAGCCAAATTCCAGAGACTCAGCTGGCAGCGATTGACCATCTGTCTGATCGTCGAGGCCATTGCGCTAGGATCACTCTCGGTTCCCTCAGCTTTTGCGACGCTCGGCATGATTCCTGGAGTGATCATGACTGTCGGTCTGGGATTGGTCGCCATCTACACATCGTATGTGGTCGGACAGGTGAAGCTGAAGCATCCTCACGTGGCGCATTATGCCGATGCTGTGAAGCTCATCTGGGGCAAGTGGGGGTATGAGTTGACCTCGGTCATGTTCGTGCTCTTCTTGGTGTTGCTCGTGGGATCTCACGCCTTGACGGGAACAATCGCATTCATCCGCATCATCAACGAGCCGGGCATTTGCGCACTGGTCTTCTCCGTTGTCTCGGCAATCATCCTGTTCATCGTGGCACTTCCGCCAACCTTCCACGATGTCGCGATTCTGGGCTACATCGATTTCGTGTCGATCATTGCTGCCATCCTCATCACCATCATCGCCACTGGAGTCAACGCCCACAGCCAACCAGGCGGTCTCAGCGCCGTGGACTGGTCGCTTTGGCCAGCCGAGGGCACCACCTTCTACCAGGCCTTCCTATCAACCACCAACATCATCTTCGCCTACTCCTTCGCAGTCTGCCAATTCAGCTTCATGTCCGAAATGCACACCCCCACCGACTTCGTCAAATCCATCTGGGCTCTCGGTCTGACCGAAATCTTCATCTACACCCTCACCGGAGCCCTCATCTACGCCTTCGTCGGCCAAGACGTCAGCTCCCCAGCCCTCCTCTCCGCCGGTCTGACCGTCTCCCGCGTAGCATTCGGCGTCGCTCTCCCGGTCATCTTCATCTCCGGCAGTATCAACGGAACCGTCGTCGGCCGCTACATCATCGAACGCGCCTTCCCCAACTCCGAAATCCGCTACGTTCACAACAAAAAAGGCTGGCTCATTTGGACGATTTTGATCGCAATCATCACCATCATCGGCTGGATCATCGCCGAAGCGATTCCCTTCTTCAACGCCCTCCTCGGTCTGATTTCCGCCCTTTTCATCTCCGGCTTCACATTCTACTTCCCAGCTCTCTTCTGGTTCCAACTCATCAAGGAAGGAAAATGGTACCGAGGATGGAAAAATATCGCACTCTCTGTGACGAACGTTATCGTTTTGATCATCGGAATGGTCGTCCTTGGCGCGGGAACTTATGCTAGTGTGGAGGATATTAGACATCAGTATTCTTCTGGTGAGGTGCGGAGCAGTTTCACTTGCGACTCTTCGTCTTACTCATAGACCTCTGAGGTTCGGCTCGCACGGATTGGAGACAGCATAGCGTTGGCGCTTTGTGTTCGTGATCAATTCTGGTTGCGGAAAAAGAGGGAGACGGGAGAAAAATTTAGTCAAGATGTACAATTTGGGCATGACATGAAGTGGATGTATGCTACTATGATTATGAAAATGATTTTCAATGAGATGAATGAGTTACCATTCACGTTTCAAAGCCAACAACGCATTGTCTCCACGCGACTCGTCGTCCATGCAACCATCCACGAAGCAGCATACCATTCGACAGCCTACGACGCAATGCCCCACGCGACCTACCTCTCACCTATCCATTACCGAAGCAGCATGGCGTTCCGCCGCTAGCAGCACGAAAACAAATATATAAGCCTCAATACAGCGATTAGCAGCTACCATTTTGACAAGCTCGAGGTCTCGCACGACGCTCAATTTCAGCTCAAACTCGAAGAAACATCTGAAAATGCTGACTTCGTGCTCCAATCCAGTATACTCCGTATTGCACAACAAAGCAGCCGGCAAGCAAGTATTGGTTCGAGAGAGATTCGACTTAACTACCGATCTTGGACATGCATCTCCCAAAACAATCTCTATCGTCGACCCTATTCTTCGCCGACCTCCTCTAGAAGTGCACCTCAGAAAAGCTCTGACGCGTAAGTGTTTAGCAATCTCGACGAAAGATAGCGATATACAAGAACGCTGTGAGCGAAGCAGTCTTCGCCCGCCGGGAAACCTTCGAGAAGATGGGATATCTTTTCCTGCTTTCTATCCTTCTGTCTCCTGTCCGCATATATTCGAGGCATCGTAGAAAGATCGTAGAGAACGAACGAACGATACTTTCAAACTCGTTGCAATATTGTCCCCGACTATAACTCGTGGCGATATTGTCTACGATTGCGAGATCGCGGACATGCTAGTAGCGTTTGTCTTTGTACCTTGCTATAGGAGAAAATCCAATCCTGTATACAACTATCGAGATTTAATACTCTAGGAGAGCAACGAGGCAATTGTGACGCCGAGATCGATTGGCGCTCAGCTAGCGCAGTAGGTAGGAAGTAAGTCTGGAGTGTATGGGTCGACGATAACTGGAAGGGTTGGATTCAACTCTACACGATACGAAAGCAAAGTATAGCGACAGCAAACCGAGATGCCGCGATAGGATTAGCAAGCAGGATGAAGTCTACGGCCGCAAGTTGCAGCGCCGGGTCAAAGTAATCTGATGCGCGATAGTGGGCTCGATGAAAATTGGGGGACAAAATATTCCGCATTCATATCTTCGACATCGGTCGGGTCAACGGGTGGGTAACGATGGGAAACGAAGAGCCGATGCTACATGTACCGGAGCGGGAAGACAGGAAGTAACGCCCAATGATTCACAGGCAAAGACTTAGGTCTCTCCAGATGGGTGGAGGTTTGTCTCACATTTCATTTCAGGCATCTACATAAGCTAGCCACGACTGCTCAAGTAGCTGTACGCTTCATCTTCGCTTCTTGTGGGAGCCGCCCCAGACTTGCCCAAACGATCTTGCTGTGCCCTCCTGCCCGAAAATGTAGTATTCATGATCTGCGGGAGTAGCATCCTGCCTCCGTACCTGAGGTGGCAGTGGTAGCACGTCCCAAACGCCTCCACCCTGCCAAAGAAGACACGCACGTCGAGAGTTGAAGCAGGTTCGACAGGTGAATTGCCGTGGTTGAACCTGGGTCCAAAGGTGATCACTAGAGAAGTGCATCCAAGACCAACAGCATCCTCTGATACTTGTAGTAATAGGCGACGACCTGACAACTTTGTACTCCTGGATTCTCTGTCGCAACACTGATAGTGTATTGCAGATTGAATCGACAATGCGTATATCCAGCGACGCGAGCTGGATATCGTGCCTGTTCACAACTCCAGCCTGGACCATTGGCCGTATGCTAAAATTCATGGGACTGAGGAAGTCAGCTTGCAGCTTTCTCTCACTCTCTGAGACTCGGACTGGGCCAGCTTGAACTTGCGGCTCTCCTGCTTGGATCGGACGCCGAGATCCGGGTGTAGGAGGGAAGGAAGCCACGTCCGAGACTGATTTTGCAGGTCTTGGAAGAGCTTTACATCGCTGCGTCGGAGCCGCTTGACTGGATGTCTGACTACATGACGATACCAGATCAATGACAGAGATGGTATGTGGCTGTTGTGGAGAAGTGGCGTCGTCCTCTGCATGGTCCTCTGGGGTCCCAGCCGTCTCGCAAGCCTTCGCTCTCTTTGCTGGCGGCGCCTCATCAGTATCGTGATCGTCGCCTGCGATCTCCGGAGACTTTGGGCTGAACATTTCTACCATCTGCTTGCGAGCTTCAGTCTCAATGACGTTCGGCTGCGCGAGCTCTCCCACCCATGATGAGGTTCGCTCCGCTTTACTGACTTTTGGGACATGCTTCGTTTCCAGAATAGACTCGAGGCCGCGCTCATGGTGACTTGGAGCCTCATCCTCGGGCCCAGCAGCAGTTCCGTCATTCTCCATGCAATCATGCAATGCGTTTGCCAGGCGACGATTCTGCTTCTGCTGAGCCTTGAGCTCGCGTGCCAGCGAGGCGTAATCTTCTTGCAGGTTTTTAATTCGCTCATCCCGAGTTCTGACAGTCTCATAGTACTCTTGCCAAAGTGCAGTTTTGGAGCTCAGCAATTCCTCGCTTCTGTTCACTGCCCTTTCCTTGTCATCAACCAGACGACGCTTCTCATTGATCAATGTATCTTTCTCGTTCATGAGCCGGTCCTTGTCACTGATCAGACGGTCCCTCTCGGCTCGTAAATGGTTGTTCAGATCGTCTCGTGTAGAATCGACAGGCTGAGATGCTGCGCTCTCGGACCGTGATGTAGCTGGAGAAGTTATCTGCCGAAAAGTGCCACCCACGCCGTGGGAGGGGCTCTGGTAGACGAAAAGTGGGTCGTTGTTAGCGGCATCAACCGTCTGGCCGGGATGGTTCTCAGGAGGTGGTGCCCGTCGCCACGAGGCCAAGTACTGCGTAGTCGGCTCATGGTGAGGCATCGGTGCTGTAGCCTGGGCATTGAAATCCACAATCGCTTGCATGTTGAAGTCCATCGTGCCAAAGGGGCTTGCTGATTGTCTTGGGGTGTAAGTTTGTGGTATGGGTTGGGAAGCAGCGTCGTAAGTAACACGCAGACACCAGAATATATTGGTTAGCTGAAGTGATTGCAAACTGAGCGCAATTTCGCCATCATCCAGGCCCGCTCTTGCATTACAGCTTTCGAGAGGGAGCGCCGAGCTGGGCAATGAGGGCGAGGCATTTCGTGCAATGTTGAAACGGACGAGCGCAATCGATACTAGTCTTCAGCCGGCCGCGAGTCCGAAGCCGATCCGAGATCAAAACACTGGCTATCTTCAATTCCCACCACTGGCGTCCTGGGCGGCACTGCCACCTTGAACAGTCTCTTCTCCGAGCACTTTACTAGCAGCCATGAACCTGCGCAAATGCGAGTTAGCTAAACAGAAGAACATCGCGTTTCCCCGCATCAGAGGATACAACTCACATTCCCCCTGCATACCCGCCCAATCCTCTCATGCCCTCCGCCTGCACAGCCGTCATTCTCAGCAAATTCTCCAGATCCGACATATTCGCCGTCAACTGCGCCAGCTGCGAATGCAAATGCGAAAGCTGACGAGATTTGGAAGCGGAAGTGGGGACTGTCGAAAGACGAGCGCTCGACTGTGAGCGCGTATGTCCTGGTGTTCTTGTCGGGTGCGATGAAGACATCTTGAGATCCGCAGACTTGGTGTTTTGTGCTTGTTGATGTTTATGCGAAGACGTGATGTCCAGTTCGCCAGACGCGACTTCTGCGCGTGAGAACAAACATGGGCAAGTCAGCCGAGCAGCGACGAGCAGCGACGCCAAGCCATACACATCTCACTCCCGTTCATCACCACAACTCCTGTCCTCACCTGGTTCCCATTGAAGAAGATATGGCAGCAAACAAAGTCCGACTATATGCCCTCACAGGCTCCGTCGCAGCCATAACAGCCACAGGAGCATGGTACGGCGCAGGCCTGAACATGCGGCAAGAATACAAACAAGTACAAACCTTCTCATCCTTCTACATCTTCATGCTCTCTTCTAAGAATCTTACAGGAAAGACAAAAAGCCTACGAAGCAACTGCAACTGAAAAACTGGCCCAACTCGAAACAATGCGCGTTCAACTACAGCGCACCAAAGATGACCTGCAAGCCAAAATCGACAAGCTGAACGGAAAAGAAATAGATCCCAATTCCTCTGCTGCGAAAACTGCGACAGGAATGCAGGGTACGCTGGAAGGAAGGACGAGGACGAGTTGAACAAGGTCCTGTCACGCTGGGAATCTCAGAGGGCTGGAAAGAGAATCTTCGCAAAAGAGGTTCTACTTTTCCCCCCCGATTCATGAAGCCTTCAGCTGCAGAGTGCACAAGCACACGTTCTCCTCCAGACAAGCGCCAGGGCTCGTAGGAAGGAGGCATCCGCGCCTTCGGCACACTATTTCGCGAAAGCTCATTAGCCCTTCGACCTCGCCACCTCTTCTTACGCATCATTGCCTCTGACCGCCGGCTCGATACTCCGGCCATCTACCTCTAGGAAGAGTATCACACTCACATATCCGGTCGTCACCTGAACGAATGCAACGACCCAAGTGACGTAAACCCGAGACGATCCGACGTGTGGTGTTCCGCACAGCTGTAGTGCAACAACCGGACTCCTCGCCGGGCGGTAAAAGAGAAAACCTGTCAGCCACAAGTCGCACAGCGTCGCGGGTGATACATCACCGCAGTGCCACAGAAAGATCCGATTGCCGCCACATCTCAATTATGAGAGTTGTACAATACCAATGCTCCGACGTGTGGGACTGGGGCCAGCAGCATGGCGCTCCGAGGTATCAAGCATTGCTGAAATGCAGTATAGAGGGCACAAAGCAGATACTGTAAGCGAGAATACGGCGTGGCAGCAGTCATTGGATCCATCGGGAAAGTGTGGAGACTCCAATGGATGAGACAGAGATGGAGATATACTTCAATCACAAGTTGCATTTCATGTACTCTACATATTCCTTCAGCAACGACTCAGCCTGCTCTGATCATTCTCACAATTCATCCCATTTCGCTTTGCTCTCAGCCTCGCTTGGATCATCATTGACTGGTTGCAAAAGCTTCTATCTCGTTGATGGTCTGGTGGTGAAAGAGTGAGAGAGACACTTGTGTGCAAAGAGTCGAGAAAAGGCATAATCGTGCGATCCGTACAATTCAGTCCGCCATTAGGGACGCTTTATGCATTTCTTCCCCTCCCGTTGTTCTTTTTGAGAAAATAACAACAAGTAAAAAACCAGACAAACAGCAACACACACCATACACACACACATCCGCATCTGAATGAAGAAAGTCATACCTGCCGCCCGTACCGGTATTCATGCCCGTAATGTCTTGTGTCCCATGCCCCACGCCGTGATACCAAGATGATGGAAAGGTATCTTCTCGGTGTCGTCCTATCGTGTTGTTTTCCCGTCTTTGCTCTGCCGAATTTGTATGCTCAACTTGGGTGTTGTTGCAGACCCGACCATTCATTCGGGAATGGGTTGGTCTGCTGCGTCGTGCCGGAGGCAGCAGGAGCAGCGTGTTGCTCTTGCGACCTTTGCACTTGCCGCCCAAGGTAGTCCTGGTATTCCTGTGTGCTTTGTGACAAATCTGGAGCCTCCTAACCCCGAGACTGCATATGTTGCTGAGGCGGCATGGGATATCCGCTCTGCTGCGCCTGCTGTTGTTGCAAGTATGCCTGATATTGCAATGCCTGTTGTTGATCGGCGGTCATGTAAGGCGCTTGAGGCTGTCGTTGCTGCATGCCTTGGGGTGGCATCGACTGAGGCATTGGCGGAGGTGCGGACTGCTGCTCTTCGGGTGAGTCGACGGCGGACTCTCCATCGACGCCATTAGAGTCGGCAGGTTCGGGAGCGTTCAGGCATGCCTGTCATGATTAGCACGCGTGAAATGGGAGGACGACATGATGGGGGCATACCTGGATCAGGTTCTTGCCTTCGGGCTTGGTGACCAGCGGCTGAAGCTTGGGCGTGGTGAAGGTGTAGACCAGACCGGTCTCGGACACGACAAGCAGGAGTACTTGGGTGCCTGTGAGCACCGACAACTCGTATGCCTGGGATGCAATGTCAGTGCGATGAAACTCGATGGACGCGACGCGTCGCTCGATGGTTTGGGCGACGGGCGAGGCGCACCTTCTTCATGATACCGGCTTTGCGCTTCGAGAAGGTGATGTGGCGACGCGACTTGTCCTGAATGAACTTGATCTCGATCTTGCGGCGCTCGCGACCAGGCTTGTCGTCGTCATCGTCGTCGTCGTCGGCGGCGGCAGAGGTGCGCTGTCTCTTCACGCCGCGGCTCTCAGACGCGCCGTTCTCGAGCTCCTCCTGCTCGTGCTCGTCATTGTTGTTGTTGTTGTTGTTGAGGTCTTGCACGCCTTCGGCCGACATGGTGAAGTCGGTGGTTGTCGTTTTTGGAAGTACAAGCTACGCCCGTTCGAGCGAGTTGGACCGCAGACGAGGCGGGAAGGCCGAGTTGTGTTGGAAGGGTGGATGGGCAAGCAGTGCCAAGCAATTTGAGGCCGCGTCTCGATCGCCGCTTCTCAGTTACTGGCTGGCAGGCGACGGTTACCTCAGCGCGTGCCGACGGGCCAGCGATACAGACCAGATGAACGTCGAGCGTGTGTCAGCGACGCAAACGGAAAGTCCGGTGTCGCGGCGGCGAGCAGTTCGTGAGTTGCAGAGAGTCGCAGGGTGGCTGGTCGGCGGAATGTGCAGTTGTGGCTCCGAGCGGCCGCTTCCCTCGTCGCAAGAGAAAACCCACCCACACGCGCGGCAGGCAAAAGAGCGCGCCGAAACAGAGCAGCAGCAGCAGCAGCAGGCACAAAGCTTCGCCCGGAGGATTCGTGCAGCGCGGATCTGGAGGCGGCAAGCTGGCAGCCCTAGGCGGTGGAAGGGTGGATGGAAGAGGCAGTGAGCTAACTTCCGACTGCTTATGTGTTTCGACTTCGATACCAGATGGAGTTAGGGAAGACTGAAAAGGGAATTCACGCTCCAGGCGGGCTCTCTTCAGGTTAAGAACAGCAAGCACGGGAGCTCTGGGCTGTGGGGTGCGCGGGAAGGCAGCAGCTCGCATCCCAGACCATTGGCCACTCACGCTCACAGAACCGGGGAGACGCCCGCTTTCTGCCCCACTGCACCTGGAGCATCCGCGCACGCCATGCAAGAACTCATCGCATTTACCTCCGCTGCGACGCGCTGCCATCTATCCGTCACTGTGCGACTGCTCTGCGATACCTCTCCAGCTCGCTCCGCTCCGCCCTCGGCCTTGGTCGGCGGGATCTCTGCCGGTGCAACAACGCACCCACGCCGACGTGTCACGACTTTAGGACCTTCACAGCTGAAGGAGTTAGTCCAAAGCCAAATCGGCCACCATGCGCGCCGTGCGTCTCAGCTTGATGAATCTTTCAATCTGAACAAAGCGAGATTGCTATCGCAAATGCGACTTTCAACGAGAAGGAGTATTCGAGGAACTGCCAGTCGCACTGACAGTTACGATCTGTGAATTTTGTGATGGACTATTTATATGCATGGCCTATCTCATGAGCCGTGTCTACTCAGCCTCTACTGGCTTCATGGGGTCGCAAGCCCATATACCGCATTGCTAGCTATCGCGAGCACAAATGCATCCATGTCCGCCTGGTTTTGAGATCGTGCCGAACGAAAGCACCACTTCGTTCGCTCCGATGCCTGCATGCGGTGGACATATGTTTGAGGCTCAACTTGTAGTTTGAGTTTCTCTCTTACTTGTTACGCTTCTCATCATGCTTAAATGTCATGCAGAAAGACCGGCTCGGGGTCCGTATGAAGCAGAGGTTCCGCTCCCAGCCGTTACCAAGAAGGCGATACGCATCTCTGCTGTGAACCGACCAATGGCAGTCGCTGTTTGGAAGGAACATCTTACGAAGGCCTGCCACTGGTGCTGTTGGTGACTATTGACTCCGCACTGGGTAGATGGCTTCCGCCGGCAGCAAAATGGTGACCATATTCAGCACGTACTTCCTCTCCCTCCGTATCTCTGCGTGCACGCGGCGTTCTCACGGCACCCTGTCTTGCGAAGCGACATCGTCGCATGGTCAAGGTTGCGGCGAGAGAGCAACGATCGTTGTCGCTTGCGATGCTCCATTTTGCTGTCCACAACTAGGGTGGAAGAGCGGCTCTTCATTCCCAGATGTCCGGTGGCAGAGCCTGTCTCGCACAAAACTTTTCAACCATATATTGCTTCTCCGGTTGCTTGTGGATTCGCGAAGAGCAGGACCAGAACCGGCGCAAATGCCGTCCCCTATCAGCCCTGACCTCTTATGATGTCGAATATCGAAGTTTCGATGATGAAAGCCGGCCTCGTGTTGCGACGTGGGTCCAATGGCATCGGATTTGCTGCTCAGTCAATTCATCCCGTCATCTCTCTCAAAGTCTCCTCCTGCCTACTCGGCCACATCCACTTCTTGAATGCGGAATAGCTCCACCCACCCACAGCCTCTTTCACCCTCTCCTCGACTCTCTCCAGCTCCGACCTCGGCGAGAACTTTGCCGTAGCCTTCACACAAGGCTTCCCGTCCATGGTCTCCAACACGGCAAACCACTCATGCTCTTGTATCGGCAATCTCACATCCTCCGGACTCGCCCATGCCGGCTGCGCGCGGATCACATAGAAATTGTTCGCATACGTCGGCTTGACATAATCAATGCTCATCTGTGCCGGCTCATCAGGCATAGCTGTCGGCGCCTGCAATGTAGCATGATTCCCAGTCCCAGGTAACCTCTGCGGCTTCACAGCAGAATTGACATTCTGATCTCCTCCATCTGCGAGACTGCCAGCCAATGCCAACTTCTCTTGCATCGCAATGGCCAGTAGCCCACCATGCGTAACACCAGGCCACCCAGACAAAGCTCCTCCAAACCAAACAATCGCAACCAACCTCTTCTCATCCCGATCCCAAAACACCCTCTCCACACCCAACCCTTTCGCACCTTGCAACGCATCAACCAACCGATCATGAAAAGGCAACAATCCCACACCCTCCGCCTTCCCATCGATCCCAGGCGCCGTAATCGGCGGAACAATTTCCACCCAACCGCCTTCTTGTCCCTTCAACTGTTTGGAAACTCCCAAACATTTCCCTCGTAGAACTTTGACTTTGAATTCTTCGTCGATGCGCTTGTTGAGGTCTGCGATGAGGACGTTGTCTTCGTGCGTGCCTTTTTGGGGCATTGGAGGGGGCGCGATGAAGTTTGTGGCTACGCCGCCGAGGACGAGACCTAGGCCGATGCCGATGCTGGACCAGGTGAGTGGGGAGCGGTAGCGTTGGTAGAAGGATTGTTGCTTTGGGGGGATAGGTGTGGTGGAGGCATGGCGGCGGGTGACATGTCGGTAGCGGAGGGAAAGATGGGGTCGCGTTGCGCGTGAGACTAGAAGGCGAGGAGGAGACATGTTAGGTATGTATAAGGTACGTGAGACAATCGTGAAGGTGAAGCTTTGTGAAAGCTCGAAGTCGAGGCTTCGGCATTCGGCCGGCAGATTGGACCCAAGCTTGTGATGCTTTTCGTCACACTCGTCTGCTTCTACATGTACTTCTCCTTCTTCTGCAATATCGACATTTCCTACCTTCTGTTACAAGATCGAGAAAATGCATTCGTCACGCTCATCTTGAAGTTGACCTCATCGTCGTTCGCGAGCCGTTTGTTGGCAAAAGGCGAGCTCTACTCCAGCTTCGAAGGCCATCGGTGCATAGCTTCCTGCGCAAGTAATTATCTGTCTTTCATCCTTGGTGCAAAGGGTTGCCTCAGTCATTACAGCATAGTCGGAGCGATTCTCAGACCAAGTGGTGCTGACCATATCATGACCCTTAACCACAACGATTCTCTGTCTCCGTTGCATGCTGCCATTTGACTTTCTTCAATGTTGTCACAGCTCGGCAGCACTTGCCCCTCTCAGGCAGAGGCACAGCACCTCACCTCACCTCTCGCAATCCAGCCCATCGTCAACGACTGACTTCCGCACCAAACGATACTTGCAGTCTACTCAGTAGAACAACAGATGACTTAGGGAAGGAGAATTCTGGAAGTGCAATACAGCCTCTGATCCAGTGTAACAAAATCTTATCACTATGGAACTCTCGCCCCTCTACCGCCTTTCGCCCGAGCTCAGGAATCAGATCTACGAACATGTATTCGCCTCGAGATACGCTGTGATGCTACAGCACAACAGCTGTCAACATGCACTGACCAAAACTTGCCGCCAAATCCGTCGCGAAACCCTGGCTATGTACTACTCCCTTACCAGCTTCAACGCGCACCTCGATGACGGGCCTGCAACGCCTTTGACGAAATGGATGAAAGTCATAGGTCCGGAGACTGTGTGCGGGATCGAGAGAATCAATATTTGGGGAAGTGTAGCACTGATACCAACCAAGCACACCTACTAATGTTCGGAACAGGACCTCCACATGCTGCAATTCACCGTCCACGGCCTCAGCGCGACACAAAGGATCTTTTCTACTGGCGCTATCGATCACAAATGGTACCGAAATCATGGCACGTCCTCCGGCGAAGACGACCTAGGCGATCTCGGCCCTCGCAATGATCAAGAAATATCGGACCGAACGACTTATGCTCTCCGACCCATCCACATCCGGTTCGCATCTCGCGAGATCAAAGATGTATTCCTCGCACTACATTATATGGGCCTTGGACTTGCCCAATTCCACATCGTCAAGCCAAACACCTCTTCCTCTAATGAGACCCAGACCGCCGAAGAAAGCCCCAAAATCATCGAACGACTCACGAGCGAATACGCCATCGTACCTCTCATACCTTTCACAATACCCTCAATGATAAGCTCACCAACGCTCATAACCGAAAATCCCTGGTCTTCTTCACCACCTCCTCCCGAATTCGAAGATCTACCAACCTCAACATCACAACCTCCTCAAGCAGAAGAAGAAGACATCTACTCCCGCACCAACACCATCCCAAACCAACTCCTTCTCGCCACAAATGCCAGAACCCACCTTCAAACTCAGCTCTCCCTAGGCGAAACAACAATCACGCTTCGCGAAAAACGTCGCGTTATAATACTCGAGTTCGAATTCGTGGAACACCATTCCACCATAACAAGCGAGCTTGTAGGAGAAGAGCATGCGGCTTCGAGAAAGCTCACGACCAGCAGAGCAATACTGAAAGACTTCCGCCAAGCGACGCTCAGTGGAGCGAGTCATGACATGTTGCACAGTGTTGTCGGAGCCATGAGGAATTGGAGGGCGATACCGTGAGGGATGCCTCACGCAACATACAGGTCTCGTATATGCGTGGAGTCAACATCTTCTGCTTGGATAGCCCACATCAAATCCGAGCGATATAGATCACGAGGGCTGGAAGAAATTTAGACACGCTCAGAACCATGTGGAGAGCTTGAGTAGAGGAAGAAATCGGGCTAAGATATCCAAATAATTTGATTGCTCAGGTCTGTTTCTACCTTCTCTGCCACAAGGGCCTTTCCCTCATCATTCTCCTTATCTCTGGTGTCTTCTGAGTCGACTTTGCCCTTCGTCATACTCATCGCATCTATACCGTGGTAGTGGCGCGAACCAGAACAGGCCCTCTTCTTCAAAGCCTTCAACCTGCGCCATCCCCTTTTGTCAACCTCATATTCTCATTGAAACTACGAAATAAAGAAACAGAGCACTCGATGTGCTGTGTTGTTGCGCGCTCCAGAAAGAGGTGCTGCGCGATGCTGTGAGGAAGACTTCTGGTTCCTCGATCTGTCGAAATATGTTCAGAGAGTGGTGAAAGGTCACATGCGAGACTCCGTCGTCACCGCCGCCTCAAATGTGAAAATGCCGAAAATCCGGGGTGCTGGAATGCTTCCTCGCACCCATATACGCCAATCGCCATGCCGGAAAGAAAATGCTGGAAGCCCCAATTGTGTCCAAGAACGTGATTCGCTTCAAATCCAATCAAGAGCCGTACTGGGACGACAATAGTCACTGTTAGGACTCACAGTCGGATACCCCTCAAACGAGGCCTCCCATACAGTCGAGCCACAACGCTATTGTGGGTGCGATTTCTCCGTATTCGCATTCGAATTCGTCTTCGTGAGTTTCAAATCCCACTCCTCTTGCTCCTGCGCAGGTGTCAGAGGGACCGGTGTGGATCTCGCCAACGCCAGATTCTGCTGATAGTTAGCGCTCATTTTCGAACTCGACTCGCCAGCGTCAGCGTTGAGCGACATGTACGAATTTCGTTGCGATGAGTACTGCGATGGTATCGGCGGCACTTCGATTTCGAGATGATCAGTGCCGTGGAAGCCTCCAGATAGACGTCGAGAGCTTCGCACTGAGCCCATTGTGCCAGCACGAGGGCGAATAGTAGGTGCGGGGACGACGCCAATGGCATCGGTGCTGCTGACTTCGGCGCCGACACGCAGTGAGCTGCTGCTGGTCATCGGACGCAACGAGGGCTGCTTCGTCGAGAATGCTCCGCTGTGCCGCTTGTTGGGTGTCACAGGTGTGATCGAATCGTCGCCGACTGCGGTCTGGCTCTCATCGGGATCGTGCTCCCATCCTGCGCGCGAGAAATCTCTCGTGCTCCAGCTTGGCCGATGTGATCTTGCACCATACGGCAGGTTCGTCGAGCCGAAGCTCTTGATGCTTGCGGCTCTGCTATTGGCACGACTGCGATTAAGCGGTGTCATTGCGCGTTTGCCATATGCGGTTGACGAGAGGTCCTCCGTGCTCATGTAAGCTGAATTTGGGTCTGCTGCCATGTCGCCTTGAAAGTCCGCATCCTCATCCTCGATCTTGGCCACCCGCTTGACGTTCTTCATCTCGAAGCCGGCCTTGACCTCTTCAGGTTCGACGTTCTTCGGCTTCTTCACCTTGGGTGGTCGCGGAAGGTCATTAACCGTCCGGTCCAGGTGATCGAAGTACTTCTCGCGCATCTTATACCAGCGACGAGGTCGGAAGTCTTCGGTGTTTCGCTTGATCGACATCCACGAACTGATCGCACCGACCACAATCGCGATCATCGTGATGATGGTGAGAATGCCCTGGATTACAATGATGACGACACCAATGACTGTGGTAGGGATGCGAGGCAGGTTGTACTTGACGTCGAAAGCCGCCGAAAGCGCCACGGTGGCAACTTTGCTGAAGCCCAGGCAGTAAACCACCAACACATTCAAGCGTTGTCCTTCGTATGGCTTCATCCAGATGATCAGTCCAAAGGCGATGACTTCCACAATGAGCAGACCGAAAACTTGTGCTTGTGAATATCCTGATGCGCCTCCATAGAACACAGCACGGATGAATTCGTAGAACAGCCAAGCGGTGAAGAACCACCAGCGCGTACGCCGGAAGCGAGCAGCCAGCCAACCGAACTTCTTGATATAGTCGTCGTCATCGTGAATGCTGCGGGACTTTCCGTTCGTGTCGTTTGCCTCGCGTGTCTTCTCAGTCGAAGCTATGCGCTTCCAGATCGGCACCGTACTAGATTTGCTTCCGGAATGCGCATGGCCAGGCTCACCGGGTTGGAGCTCGACAGCAGTCTGCTCGGGCCCCTTCTTGCCAAGGTCGGCTGGGAATGGAACCTTGCCCATGAGTATCTTATGCTCGTACACCTTTCCAGAACTAGACCCTACCATAGCCTTCTTGTACCACACCGCATACCCAGCAGCAAGCGGCATGCCGATGAAGAAGACAATGAACACGATCGCGGCGATTCCTTGTGCGCCGCTGCCAGAGAGGTAGGTGAACTGGAAGATGGACAAGAACATCATGGCAAAAAAGCCAACGTAACAGATGCGCAGGGCAACGACAGCACTGTAGCCAATCCAGCGATCGCGGAAAAACTTGAGTCGATCTGTTTTGACCCACTTGATGCGAATCAGTCCTTCGAGGGTCCACTTGAAGGCTATGACTGAGGCAACGAGGATGACCAGGATGATGAGAAACCAGAGGAAGCCAGTCAAGAACGCTGTGCTGGCAGAGATTCCTTCATAGCCAAGCGTGCCAGCGAAGCCAGAGTAATTGCCCGGCAGTGGCAGACCGTTTGGCACCGGGTCACCATACCATTGATAGCCGTCTCGTCTATCAGAAAAGCTAGTCGTGGATGATGTTTCGCCGGTTTCTGCCTGACGGCCATAGATCTTTGCAGGGAGGTCGTGCGGTAGATCTGCTGCTCGCTCAATACCAGAGTACAGAGCTCTGCGGTAAATGGCGCTGATGTCGAATCCGCCGCCAACGCTAGGAGTTGCAGATCCGGATTGTGCTGCGCCGACCTGGGATGTATTGCCCAGATCATTGCCAATGAAGCTGTTGAGGTTGCTCTGCATGCTCTCAGTATAGATCATGCCGCCGGCCCATGCAAAATTGCTCCACCAAGCAGGAAGCACCGATGCCCAGTTGACGGACAGAGCTCCGGAGAAGAAGATATGCTGCCAGACTGCGAACACCACGCCAACTGAAAGTGAGTGCGCGTAGTGCAGTCTCATGGTCGGCACAGCTTCTCCGTAGATGGCAGTCGCGAAGGACGCGATCACAGCCACGAGTGTGAACAAGCCCAGGACGGTGCCCACAGCTGCAGGGTGGCTAAAGGAAGCCCCATTTGTCACCACAGCCGAGTAGCATGCAATCTCTTGTCTCGTGGTATTCGAGAAGATGCGCAGAATAGCCTCTCCTTCGAAATCTGGGATCGTCAAAGCAAGTGGAATGATGGCAGCCACATCGGAAGCACTGACTGGAATGATGGTGGTGGCCTCGATAGGCAGACTGGCGTTGAGGGGGCACAAGCTGTCGATGTTGGCATCACAAGGGTTGAAGATGAGCTCGTATCGGTTCTCGCCGTATGCGTACACTCCAATGCTCATCATGATGCTGTCGTTGGTCACACCCGTCTCACCGGCCATGTGCCAGAGAATCGTCATGTTGTCCTTGTAGTATGCGACATCGAAGCGGGTGACATTGATTGTGCTGCTGCCGAGGCAATCTCCAAAATTCCTAGTATAGAGTGCTGGCTGCCGGTTGTCGTTGAGGACTATTGTTTCTCCCGTGCCCGTCTGGTAGTTGAACCAGTAGTCGGCGGCACCCGCATTCTGGACACACAGCAGGAGGACGGCCAACAGGCCGGGCCATATTCGAGGGATCATTGTGGAAAATGAGCGCTGCGATGCGCAGAGCTAGACGGGATGTTGTGTTTTAGGGCGTACACCACGCCGTTGCGGGTGCGGTTGTGGGCAGGTCGGCGATAGGAATATTCGATCGCGGTTGAAATTGGTACGGCGTCTCTTGCAGCTCTGAATCTGCTATTGTCGCGAGACTATTGTCGTGCTACCGGGTACAGCGGTCGGCGCGAGGGGAGTCGTTGGGCGGAGAGGCAGTGGAGCCCGCAAAAGCGGATTGTTCCTGGACTGTATTCACAGATGACGCGCGGCAGTCATGGTGTCGTGAAGTTGAAGGCGAAGCGAGTGTGGATTCGGTCCAGTCCAAGTCGCATTCCAGTGCTCACGAGAAGAGAAACGACGCCACGTTTGGTGCTGCGTTTCTCGCATCAATCGCGAAGGAGGACGGAGCATGTACAGAAGCGAGTGGTGCAGGACATGGCTCGTATAATGCTGCAGTTAGCGTCGTGGAGCTCTGTCCGTGCGCCTTGCGACCCTGGTGGGTTCCTCGCTGCCGCCAGGAACGTCTGACAACCGGCACCACCAGGAAAGAGCAACGCGACACGACAGTCTCTCGCATTTGACAGGTCGCACCTAGCCACTGTCACCTTTCCGGCGTCTACATTGTGCTGTGGCAGCGAGAGATTTCAATATCGCGTTCAAGTCCCCCTTCATGGCCAACTTTTTGGGCTTTCAGCAGCGCGCAATGCATGCATACCCGGAAGTCTATTGCTGCAGAGCTCCAAGATCCTCCACGTCACTCACCCTCGAACCGTTGATCTCTTCCCTGCCACGTTGGGTACCGGATTCACGAAACGCGTTGAGAATGGACGTGCGTGGTTGCAATCTTTGCATCTACCTCGCAGTCCATCCGTCATGTTCTGCTAATGAGCTGCCGAACGATGCGTTTGCTTGCCCAGCCCTGCCCCGTCTTCAAATCTCCACAATAGCCGAAATCGTTCCAAGCGCGCTCTCGGCGCCAGCTGACAGCCTGACGCCGAGCTTCGTGAAGACATTTGAACCTGGGCCGAACACAAATACAGAATGATCGTGCAGCCAAGTCGGCTGCTTTCCAGTCCCATACATCTCGCGTTCTATCGATAAATGCGAGCAGCGTCTCTCACAACGGTGCTCCGCGGTCTCGTTCTATGCTTGTAGCACTCAATCAATCCTCGTTCCATTCATGAGCTTTCATGCGGAGCTTCCTCCAAATCTTGCCCAGCCTCTCTGCCGCGTAAGTTTGCGCCCGCATGAGATTTCACCACATCACTTCTTGGAGTGCACACCTCCGCGCAAGCGGTACTTTTTGAGCGAAACACGCTGATGCTTGGGCATCGTGGTGGCCAGCAGGAGTTCGAGGTATTGTAAGCTTGTTGATGCCCTATTGGCATGCTACACGTCTAGCTCCAGCGAAGCTGCGCATTGGGTTCATATCCTAGACAGCAGGCAGGTTTCGAGAGCTATGCGGCACGTCTCACAGCAGAGCTCCATTGGCTGTGGCGAGATCTGATGGCATGAACTGCGGTGAACATGGACAGGGATGCGGACTGCGTGGCTTCGGCGATTTGGCTTCCGGACAATGGGACGATGCGGTGGACACCACTTGTTCGGTGATACGGCGAGAAACGACTTGCATGCCATTGCACGAAGACTGGCTATGAGCGTATTGAATGATGCAAATGCTCAGAAACTTACAGCATAGAGGAGCTCGGATCGGTCGATTTCCTGCAATTGCCTTAAACCATGAAGACGGAGCTTCCGGCTCTTGCCACATGGCCGGCTTGGATGCAGACTTCACATCCTCCCAACGCTGCCACTTTTGCGCACTGCAAGTCGACGCAAGTCACGCATCGCCGTTTCAACTGAGCTGGCCAATACTCTGCGCAGTGTCGCATGCCCTGCTCCGCGGCCAAGCATTTCATTGCGTCCTGGCCGAGCTGTGTTGCATGTGGTACGGAGCATGCAACGGAAAAAGGAACGAAGATTCAGTCCGCTGCTTGACAACTGTGATTGATCGCTAATGACGCATTCCAGAATGCACAGTGACCGGCGCGCTGATGCTAATACTGGCATAGTGCCGTAATGTTGGCTCTGGCTTTTGCGGCAGTCGATGCTCTCTACATGCAAGGCAAGATTCATTTCGTGTAGCACACTGGTAAACAATATTGGTATGTACAGGCTAACAACCTTCTTGATATAGGTATGTGTGCAGGTCTGACATGTCTGTGGTCCTGTCCGACTTACAGGCATGTAGTGGTTCAAGCCTCTGCCACTCGAATCTAAAGACGATGAGTGGCTCTTCGCTTGCTCAAAGACATGACCACGGCATACTCCCTCGAGTCCCTTGTAAGCAAGTCAATGCCGGTTGAAATGTCGAGGGATCATCCTGCAGTCCTTCTGGCCTTCGCGTGCGCTGTGGTCCGAGATACTGTCGTCGAGCACAGGTTCTTTGTGTGCAGCTTCAGGGTCCGCGCTTTGTTCCAGACTCCGGTCAATGAATATCATTCACCCCAAATCGTGCCCAAGCAAAGATCCAAGGAATCGCTTTGAGCACCTATGTATCGGCTGCAATCGTTACATTGCGGGTTGGAAGGGTAGCTTTGAGCACCTGGAGCCTTCCGCAATTGATTGCACGTCCGGAGAGGTCAGCTGGCTCGATAGAAGCAACAAAAAGAAAGAAAAACAGAAAAATACGATTGCTTCTATCAGCAGGCTGGTTCCTTGGGATGCCAGTTCGAATCTGGCCTTCTCCAACTTTTTTGTGCCGACTGGGGGGATTGTTTTTTGCCAAGCAGAAATTGACCACGGGCCGTTCGCTGCTAAGAATGCTAGTTATTCTTCTAGAAATGCGATTTTATTTTCTTTGTTCCATCGCTTTGTTCAAGACGCTGACACGCCCCAGAGACCTTTGGCGGTGCCAGTGACCTCCAGGGCGAGTTGTAGAAGCTTGAAGCATCAGCCACTCGCGCCCGACGCGCGCTCAAGATAGTTTTGCGCGGCCGAATCTGCGATATATGTGGCTATCATCATGGCATAAATACAAAGCACATAACATCTTACTTCACCAGTGCTGCAAGGGCAAAGTCGTTGTACAACGCGCGGTGAACGCGCGTGAAGGTTGACCAGTGTTTACTTTGCAGTCTTCACTTCAGTCTTCACTTCGACGCCAAGCAACGCACTTTTCACTAGCGGGCCCCACCCTCGCGTTTCTATTACCTGCCCTCCCTCTCTCCTCCAATTTGCTCCCCAGACATCGCCGAACAACGACTTCGCACCACTCGACATCGAGCACTGTTCCGCCTTGTCTGGCACACCACTCGAGGCGCCGCCAAAATGGCTAACATTGTCGCTTTCCCGCTGTCCTGCCTCGCCAGCATCCTCACTGGATGTTGGCTGGACAAGCAACACAGCAACATCTCGAACACCACCATCTCCGCCCCATCTCCGCTCCCATCGCCGGCAGAAGGCGCACTCTTTGCCGATATCACTGCGCCATCGGTTGACAACATCGAGTCATTCCCGACAATGGATCTGCCTGTCCACGCCCTAGAAGTGGCATCGAGCTCACTCGAGGCATCCTCATCCTCCTACCCCTTCGCACTCGTCGCCGCCCTGGCGTCTCTCATCTCCTGCTTCCTCTACTTCGGCTACCTCTTCTCGGACTCTGACCCCACCGGCGCCATTCAATACGGAGAGTACTTGCTCGAGGCCTCCATCAATGACCAGGAGCACGGACAGCAAGCGGCACGTGAGGCACTTCTCGATACAGATCAAGCTAAAGACAAGCACCAACTTAGCCGTCCGGACCTCACCGTTGACTCTCTCAAGAAGGCTGTATCCAAGGCCAAGAACTCGGAAGCAGATGCCAAAGCTGCGGCTGAGAAGTCTCGGAGCGATTTACGGTCTGTTCAAGCTCAATTCGATCACCTAAAGGTCAAGCTCGATGCCAGCACCGCAGACCGTGATGAAGCTCACTCCCGCGTCTCTGAAATGACTGGCAAGAACGAAAAGCTGGTTGAGGCACAGCAGGCGCTTCGGAAAGAGATGGATTCGCGGAGGGACGAGTTCGATGTCGAGCGGCAGGAGCTCACTCGCAAGGCTGGTGAGGCGGCTCAGGCCAGTGAAGCCGAGCTTGCCTCTGTCAATGCGATGAACGCCCGGCTGACGGATGCGAACGTGGCTCTGGAGAACAACAAGGTTGCCCTTGTCGAGCGCGCGGAGCATTTCGAACGTGAGTGGACCTCCGCCGAGGACCTGTTGGATCAAAACCAAAAGATCCTAGCTTCAGAACGAAAATCTGCGACGAAGCGAAAGCAGGAGCTCGACGCTGCCCTGGGACAACGTGATTCGCACTGGAAGACGCTGCAAGAGACGAAGTCTGCCCTGCGTGCTGAGAAGTCCGCCACCACGAAGGTCCAAGAGAAGCTCGACACAGCTCAGAGCGAACTCAGCTCCTTCCAAACACAGCTCTCTGAGGTCCAAGGCAGCAATGAGACGCTCAAAAAGCAGTCAGAGGCAGACAGAGTCAAGCTAAAGGAGGCACAATCCGGCCATCAGAATCTGCAAGAGAGGCTCAAGACCGTTCAGAAAGACCTTGATTCCGTCCAAAAAGACTCCTCCGTGCTCCAAGAGACCAATGGGCGTCTCAAGCTTGAAATTGCAAACCTTCAGAAGCAGGCACTTGATGCCAAAGAGGGTGCGCTCAGGACGGAGGAGAAGCTTAACAACGATTGCTTCGAAACGTTAAGACAGTTCATGGACGCCGAAAATGAACGTGATTCCGCGTGTAAGAAGCTCGAAGAGCTACGCAGCAGTGCCCAGCAGGACAAAGACCAGCTCAATTTGTTGCAGAACGAGGTAGAGCAGCTCACGAAGAAGCTGGATGATTCTGAAAATCTGCGCAAAGATGATGGAACCAGACTGAAGAAGGTTCAGAATGAGCTTTTCGCCGCTCGTGAAGCCATTGCAGACGCAGGCGATACTTCTGAGGTCGCGCAAGAGTACAGTTCGCTGAAGAAGAAGTACAAGGATCTCAAAGGCAAGCTGAAAACAGAGGAGAATGCCAGTCATCAGCTTAGGAACGAGTTATCTCGAGACCGGGCTGCCCTCGAGGTTGAGCGTCAGAGAGCTGATGAGTTGGATGCGGAGAAGTCGGGGTTTTTGACGAAACAGCATTCTTCCGCGGAGACGCTTTTGCAGAAGGACCGTGACCTGACAAGTAGCCAGAAGTCCGTCAACAAATTGCGGGGCGAGCTGGAGGATGCCCAAAATGCGAAAAGACCTGCAGAAACCGGCTGGTTCAATGCTTCTCGGAGGGTCAAAGAACTGGAGGCGGAGAATGCCAAGTTGAGAGACGACAGCAAGATGCAACGGGCCTTGGACGACAAGGAGGAAGCTCTGCAGAAGGCTAATAGTGCTGTTCAGCAGCATCGGGAAGGCCTCGCACATCGAAACAAAAAGATTTCTGACCTCAACAAGGAGCTTGAGGAGGCGAAAAAGCATGCGATGAGTCCGAGCCAGTTGCAGCAATACTGCGAACAAGCTCAGCAGGAGGCAATCATCAAGGAACACAAGAATGGCCTACATCATTACGGAAAACTCGAACGTGAGCACAGGGCCAAGCTCGCGGAGCTCGCGGAGGCCGCAGCAGAGCAGCAGTCAGCCCTTGATGAAGCGACCTTCGCTGCCGAGCAGATCGCTATAAAGCTTCACACTCTCTGTCTTATGTTGAAGTACAGCAAGCTCTGGCTTGATCGATGGAGAAACGGCCGTTCGAGCACGAACCAGGACGATGCTGGTGATGATGACCAGAAGCCAGAAGACCACGGAGGTGATCAGGACGGTCAGGATGATGAGGAGTCGAAGAAGAATAATGATGACGATGCTGGAGGGCCAGACGGCGAGGCGAAGGACGATGGCGCATACGACGACTCACAACCTGATGGAGGCGAAGATGAAGATGCCCCGGGCGAAGATGAGGACGAGTACGATTACTCTGGATCCTACGGCGAAGATGTCGAGTCTGTAAATGCTACCGACAACACAGTCGAGCCATCGGTCACACCGAACGAGACCACGACTGGCACGAATGGACCAATCTCGCTCGCAGACAATCTCCCGACGCTCGCCGACAACGACACAGCGACCGAAATAGACGAACTTATAATTCCGAAATGGTTGTATGGCAATAAACGCGGCGGTCGTGGCAATGCAACCGAGCAGAAGAAGGGACAGAAAAAGCGGCGAAAGCACAACAACGATACAGAGTCCTCTACTCTGAACTCGGACGCTGATCTGGACTCAAGTGCTGCGACAGTCGTGCCAGAGTCCCCGAATACACTGACGCAGGCTTCTCAACAAGCCTTTGGTCAATCAAGCTCGGTCAGCTCGCCGAGTACATCCAGCGCGCCGAGCATGTCAAGGCAGGCTCAGAACCAGGCCTTCCGACCTACCAATACGAATACACGAGAGGCTCCTTGTCAGCTTCAAGACCAGGCTCTTCATCAGCTGGGAAACCAAGCTCCTCAGCAGCTTCAGTATCAGGCTCCTTATCAGCCTCAGTACTGGGCTCCACATCAGCTACCGTACCAGTCTCCTCATCAGCCTCAGTATCAGACCTATCATCAGGCTCAGGACCAGGCTCCGTTGCAGGCTCAGAACCGGTCTCCCAACCATATGAGCACATCAGTTCAGCCTCCGCGTCAGCCGTACGGTTTCTCCGGTCCATCCAACTGGGCCTCCCAGTCTCGATACTCCACTCCTCGTCCAGCACAGCGTAGACGATATTGAGAAAGCAAATGGCTTTCTTCAGGATCGCATGAAGGCCACTATCCACACATGACAAAACTACTGCATGACGAAGAACATGCGAACGACGAATGTCACATTACCAGTGTCTTGCACTGCACAACTGCAGGAACACACATACAAGCCACCGTCTTCATTGCCCGACAATAAAACACAAAACAACACAAAAACACGCGAAGGACTTCAGAATTGCTGATGGGAGGGCGCCATGAGCCCCTGTACATCGAATTCTTGAGAGTTTACTTCGTCGTGCAACACTCAAAATCAACACCAAATAGCCTATATTATGGATCCTGCAAAGTTCCAGATTTTTGATGGGAGCGTCGCCTTGAGCACCTGTACATCGAATCTGCGAGCTGTTGCGTTTCTATCAGCGAGTGTTTCCTTTTTTAATCGATTTTTGGGCAAAGGAGAGAGATGGTGGCTTGGGCTTTTTGTTTGGGAATGTTTGGTTTTGATTGATGGATGGACAAAAGCACGAGCATGAGATAACCATGAGTTGAATGTTTTGTTTTAGCAGCGAAATGACCTCGAACCGATTCAGTACTCTCCTCTCCAATGCGCTGCTCAGCCCTCTAATTGTGACTTCCCACGTTGTGTCCGTAAATGCTTTTTCGCTGTTCTCTCCCATTCGAAGGCTCTTCTCCAGGCAGATCTGCCATCCAGAGAAAGCGTCATTTCCTATTCCAACTTCGAAAGAAGCCAATAGTGTCGCCTGCTCTCTACGCCAGGTGCCCTCGAATTCAGCACAAGCGGCCCATCCTTGCAATTGAATCCGTGGAGGCGTCGTGGTACGGAGCGTATCTCGTGGCGTAGTCTAGAGGGCACTAAATTCGGCTGCTCGCGCCTTCCAGTCGGCGAATGACAGATCATCCTTCCAGTCCTCCACCCAGGACGCGATTACTCTGGATTGATTTGGAAGTTGCGTGCAAGGGTGACGCACGGGGAAACTTTCTGCCGTTCCGTACCACGCTTTCTGGGTTCCACCAATTCCTTCTCCCTTCTCACGGAGCTGCGCTGCATCCTTTGCATGCCATCGCACACATCTCACCACAGACTCACAGACGTTGTTCCCGCAACTACACCTACATTACTATGGCTCGGAAAGAGCTAGAATCGGTCGAATGCTAACCCATACCTTGTTCTGATTGCTGGTCAGACCTCCAGTGGCACTTGCTATCTGCTATCGCATGCGTGCTATGCAATCGCCTGATACAGCATGCAGAGCAAACTGCACACCGCTGAATCACTGCCGAACGGCGGTAAGCATTTGGATCATGCATGGAATACTGACATCCCAAAGCAGGCGGCCGAAGTCGCACGATGGCATCGCATTGCCCAATGCAGCAAACAGCGGGTGCTGCGTCTGTGAATGTAGCACCCGTTGAGCACCACGTCATGTTCCAGACGCTACAAATTGAACAACTCTTCCCTGTTGAACCTGGCACACAAAATTGAAGTTCGGAATCATGGCTGTCGCTTTCGCAGCCTACGAGAACCATCGAGAAGCTGTTCAAGAAGTCTCGAGGAAGGTCAAAGACTTTCACGCCGCAGAGGTCCCGTTCCGTATCTATCATGGGTCTACCAACAGTACTCGCACGTCGCCCTTTCGCGAAGGCAACTTCGTCGACATCAGCAAGATGAACTCCGTGCTAGGCGTCGATCCCGAGCGAAGGGTTGTCTACGCCCAGCCCAATGTGCCGATGGACGTCTTGGTCGAACACACCTTGCAGCACGATCTGCTTCCGCCAGTGGTCATGGAGTTTCCTGGAATTACTGTTGGTGGCGGCTTCTCGGGCACTTCAGGTGAAAGCAGCTCGTTTCGCTACGGACTCTTCTACCGCACTGTCGAAGAAGTGGAGATGGTATTGGGCAACGGTGAAGTTGTGACTGCGTCAGATGCCACTCGATCGGATTTGTTCCATGGAGCAGCGTGTTCGTTTGGAACACTAGGGATTGTCACACTATTGACAATTCGACTCATTCCGGCACAGTCACACGTCGAATTGACATACCTGAAAGTCGATAGCATGGAGCAAGCTATGGACACTGTGAAATTGGTGCAAGAACAACAAGATCTGGAATATCTTGACGCGATGTTTTTTGCACGCGACAGAGGCGTCGTGTGTCTCGGCAAGCTCGCGTCGAACGTCGACGCTGCTGCTAAAGTGGCAAGGTATTCCAGGCCTCGAGATCAGTGGTTCTACATCAACGCCGAGAATCGAAGTACCAAGGAGAGGTCTTGGACTGAACTCATACCGGTTCGCGACTACCTCTTCCGTTACGATCGAGGAGCCTTTTGGATGGGCAAGTACACCTACCGCTACTTCGCTGTACCGTTCAATCGAGTGAGCCGCTGGTTGCTAGATCGATACTCTCGAACGCGACTTATGTACCACGCACTACATCGGAGTGATCTTGCTCGGGAGTACATTGTCCAGGATGTCGCGATACCCTACAGCAAAGCCTCAAGCTTCTTTGACTATCTGGACCAAAATTTCAAGCAGTACCCGATCTGGCTCTGTCCGCTGCGTGTGGGAAGAGATTCGAATGGAACGACACAGGGCCTTCTCGCCGATTCAAGATCCACCTCTATCGCCGAAGACATGATGATGTCTTTTGGAATCTGGGGTCAAAGCTCTACGGATCCTGCAAAAGCCATTGCTTGGAACAAAGCACTGGAGTCTGAGATCCAAGCTTGCGGAGGGCAAAAGTGGTTGTACGCCCACACATTCTACACCGAAGAGCAATTCTGGCAAATATTCGATCGCCAAGGACGAGATCAACTGCGTGCCAAATATCACGCTGCCAAGTTGCCAAATCTGTACGAGAAAGTCAAGCCAGTCGACGCGTACGATGAGAGATTGCCCTTTGCTAAGGAAAAATGGATCGGAAAGGCTCTACATTCTGTTTGGAATGTGTGGCCTGTGAAGGGCTTGTATGGTTGGTTGCAATGCATTGTTGCAGCTGAGTACTTGTTGCCGACTGCAGCGTCGAGATCTACTGCACCCGAAGTTCCGCGGAAAGCTCATAGAAGGGACTCTGCACATGGAGGAAGCGATGCATTGGCTTCATCGGGTGAGCATGGCATTAAGCAGGAATGAGTTTGGGCCTTTGAACGCTAAGGTATCGACATAGCCAGAACTATCTAGCCTGCTCGAATCAAATTTATGACACGCACTTGTAAGGCACTCTTCCGACCTCTCTTGCGAAGAAGCTCCGCAAAGACGGCGTAATCGCTGTGTATGCCGTGTCGCCTCGCAATGGTGGCCGTAGACAGCAGATCACTAAGCATAGGTACCACGGCTCAGTGCCTGTGTTGTGTATGACCCGCATCCTCAGGATTGCAGAACCCTGCAGGCTGCAATGCCTTCTTTTGTGATGACAATGACGATCTACAATCGTGTCAGAGCGGTCAACGGGGCGAGCTGACGCTTCTTCCACCTCGTCGGTTCTCACCGTTCTCAACGCAACCAGGTTGCTTGCGCGATATTGTGCAGTGTCCGCTTCGGGAAATTTCGTGAAACAAGACATGCTGGAGCGATGTCGGCATTAGGTAGATGATGGGAATACGCAGGTTTATGCCGCTTGCCTTAATTTGTGATGTGAACGATAGTTGGGTCAATTTCGTTAAGAGTAGCAAGTTTATTTTGTTCAGGTGTGAGATAGATCGGAATCTCTATGAACGATTCTTCCCTTCAATGCGAACGACAGAACGGTTCGTTGTCTCTTTCTCAGTTCTACCGGCGAAGAAGTCGCTGTGATCCCAATATGTCCCAAATAACCAATCGAAGAACGAGAAGAACTGGCCAAAGTTGTAGTTGACGTTCTTGTGATGAACCGTATGGAATTTATCCCGATTATCGTCTAACAAGCACACTCAAGGTCAGAGCTAGGAATCGATCAATTCAATGAGAGACCACCTTACGCATTAAGAACGTCCAGGCAAAAGTCCAGAAAAAGACCACGAGCTGCGCAACATTCGACATCGGCAGTAAATAGCTGGAGGCATAAATCGGTAGACTCATTATATATGCTTCGATAGGATGGAAAGCATGAGCGGCGAAGGGCGTTGGGATAACGTAACTGAGTCATCTTGTCAGCATTCCTCGTCCTCCCGTCATGATTTAGGAGAAAGCTCTCATACTAATGATGATGTTTGTGCATCCACCGAAAGAGTACCGGAACGTGGAACATTCGATGCAGCCAATACATTCCAGCATCGCTGAACAGGACGAACAATGGATACTGCAGCATCTCGTATGCGAGACTGGCTTCACCGAGGGGATAGATCTTCGCATATCCGTGAACTTGGCCGAGGAATATGGGCACGGTGAGGACATTGAGCCAGAATAGTGTTGTGAGAGATTCTGTCATTTCTTCTCGTACTTGATGTTTGTGGAATTTGGGATCGCTTTTCCATCGTGGGTCGAAGTTCAGATGGTAGCAAATTGTGCCTAGAATGAGATATAGGCTGAAACTTGAGATGCTGGAGTCGTTCTCAGTAGACAGCAGCTGGTCAAGTCGAGAAGGATCTTTCTCTTACAGCGTGAATAGGAAGATACTGATACTCTGTCGCCGACTGTCGTTACGTTGCCAGATACCAGAGTCAGAGGCCAGAGTGCATAATCGATTGTAGGCTAGGGTGCGATTCCTCGCGGAAGCAAGAATCATATCCTCTTGCTCGTCAATATGTTGGCACGCCGCTGATTGCAATGAAGACTTTGCGCTTGTGTATACCGAGTCCATAACAATGGGATCGAGCAATTCCAATACGAGATCCATGATATGCTTGAAGAAGTTGGACGAAGCACATGTGAGTCGTGTCTGATTGTGCATTGCTCAACTTTCTTCGCAGCCAAGAAGTCGCCCTTCTTGCTCGATTGACACCATCTGTGATCGTCTTGTCTTGGCTCTCAACCTGTGCATACAATGAGCCACAGTCCGTTACCTTCGAGAAGCAAGCAAGCCAAGCGTCTCGCCAGCGATAGCGGAGGCAAGCAACGAGCATATCCGTGCCGGCATATCGACGAATGTTCTAGCGGTCAACGACCTGCATCTAGACCTGGTAGCCGGGGAATGACTCCACGCATCCGTACGTTCCCAACCACCCAACGCTTGGTCAGCCTGACTTCACATGTAAAATGTCAAGTGTGCAGATGTCGTGGCCGCAAGCGAGGCTGTGCATCCAGCAGAGGTTTCTGCCGGGCTATGAGCCAATTATTGCAACAGTAGAAGTGGTGTCAAAGCCAGGAAATATTGAAGACCCGACAACAATCCGATCTTGCAGATCTTCAACGTTCCAAGAGCATTTCAGCCCGCGATGCAGCAGACCACGACCGAGACACAGCGAGACTCTTCTACAGTTCCTGCAATTTCGATTAAAGCTGCAAAAGATGAAAGCGAACAACACATGTTGCTCAACGAGATCGCAAGCTTCTTCCTGGTGACAGGATCTCCCCTCTTTCTGGCGTTCTACCAGATAGCCTATCAAAATTTCGATGCGTCTCTCGAACTCGCTGCGAGGTCTCTCATGGAAGAAGGTCCGGTATCGTTCTTCGCGGGAAGAACCCCTCGACCAACTGCTAGTACAGCTGCGATCTACCTTGGATACGTAGGCTGGCAAGCGGTGCTCTATAAGTTTCTTCCCGGTCCTCTGCATGCGGCACCAAGGACGGTAGGAGGTCGTCGACTCCTCTATCGGTTGAACGGTCTCTCAGCTTGGGCCGCAACCGTCCTTGTGGCAGCTACCTGCTCGTATTTGTCGCTCATTGATCCAGCGTATATTGCAAACAATTGGGGCCCGCTCCTTGCTACTGCGAATCTGTACTCGGGAGCGCTCATCGCTATCTTTTGGTTGAAAGCTCGAATTTCACCAGATCTTGAGAGCGAGACATTCGTTACTGGTAAGATGAATCCATAACTTGATCAGGCAGAAGTTAATTGAGACGAGGATATTTTTGGTACGACCTTTTCAATGGAGGCGAGCTGCATCCGCGGTCCGGCCAGCTATTCGACTGGAAACACTTCAATGCCAGTCGGACAGGAGGTATATTGACCTGGTCGCTAATGTAAGTGTGCATGTTTTCCAAGGTTGATGCCAATAGGGGTTGAATGAGACACAGCGACCTATCTTTCGCTGCGCTGCAGTATGAGAAGCATGGAAAGTTGACAGCGTCCATGGCTCTGGCCGTTGCTTTCAGACTGACCATCACTGTCGAGTATTTTTGGTACGAGAACTGGTCCGTATTGTTGTCTTCGCTGCGCGATGAAGGTTTCGGAACGCTGATCCTGGTAGGTTCTTTGAAACGCTTGACGGATCGTATGAACGATTCTCATTTTACAGCATTTACGGCTTCGCAGCGATGATGCCCCACCTTTGGACACTGCAGACTCAATACTTGATGCTTCACCCCGTCGAATTGTCTACCAAAAGATGTCTCGCCCTCACTGTTATGTTTTTGATCGGTTGGTACATGCGACACGTGGTCGATGATCAGAAGAGCTCGTCACGTGCCGCCAACGGAGATAAAAAGATATGGGGCAAGAAGGTCAAGGTGATAAGAGTGCAGTACCGTACCTCCGACGGCAAAACTCACCAGTCCTTGCTGTTGTGCTCAGGTATGCTGTCGAGCCAGACTCAAACGATCGAGCTGACAAGAACTGCGTAGGATTCTGGGGTTGGGCTCGTCACGCAAACTACTTTGGTTCGAGCGTGTATACGTGGGCCTCGTGCATCGTCTGCGGAGCTGGCCACATCTTTCCTTATGCTGAAGCAATAATAATGACTGCGATGGTGGTTCATCGTTGCTTTCGTGACGAGGTCAGATGTCGTGCCAAATATGGTAGCGCTTGGGATGAATACTGTCAGGTAGTCAAGTGGAGAATAGTGCCGTTTGTGTTTTGATCAATCCAGAGATCCTTATTAAGACACGTAACCTCGCAAGGCAGACCGAGTGTCAGATATTGCTTCGTTTCATACTCCTCCACTCTACTGCAAGCGCAGCCGGAGCCGCTAGGCAAGCCATGACAATGCTAATAACGAAGGTCGTTGTCGTCGCGGTATTGCAAGCCAGCCGCACAGCGTGTAAGAGATTGTCCGGGACCAACTCCTGCACATTCGTGACTCCCGAAGAAAGAATTATTGATCGGTCAAGGCTTGGGAATATCGGGTCCAGCTCCTTGAGCAATAGATTTGTGAACACGTTTTGTGCAGCGGACACAGAGATTCCGCCACCAAAAGTCTGGCTAAACATGATCATCGCCGTTCCAATGGGCATCAAGTCCTCCGGAAGCACATTCTGGACAGCCATTAGTGGTAGCTGCAAGCCTGCGCCGGCGCCCTAAGTGCATGCATGTCAGCTTTTGCTCGTTGCCTCAGAACAACTCAACATACCAATCCAAACAGAATCTGATACCAGATCCACACCATCCGCGAGCTATCGACTTCCCACGTTGACAATAGGCCTGCGCCAATACTGAGCAGAACCGCAGAAAGCCAGAGCAAGGGAGTGTAGTAGCCGAAGATTGTCGTCAGACTGCCGCTCAGGATGCACATTACAATCAATGAAAGAAGAAGTGGAATAATCCGGATGGCGCTACTGAAAGCACTTGTCCCTCGAACGGCCTGGAACCAGACCGGGATGAAGTACACGGGAATGAAAAAACTCCCGCCAACGAAGAAGGAGAACAGTGCACTGGCCACGACCGTTCTCTGTGTGCATATTTGGAGTGGAATGGTGGTGCCGCTCCCTCCTCTGGCCTGAAGAAGGACGAATGCGATCAGACAAGCTGCAAAGACCACCAGTAGGGTAACGACCCGACCGTCGCTCCATGCGTACCTTGATCCACCCAGCTGTAAGGCCAGAACCAGACAGACGACCATAGCAAGGAACGCCAGTGTCCCCAAGGGATCGAATTGCAAGGCAGCTTGTTTCCATCCTCGTGGCAGGACATTGGCGGCAGTCGTGGCGGGTCGATAGCACAGTATGATGAACAGGGCTGTCACCACTCCGACAGGAAGGTTGATCCAGAAGCACCACCTCCAGCTAAGCTTGTCTGTGAAGACGCCCCCCAAAAGAGGACCGATAATGCAGGCGATGCCATACATGCTCCCGAGTATGCTAGTATATGTGGGTCTTGATCTTAGAGGTACCGTGTCCGCGATAATGAGCAACGCGCCGGAGAACAATCCTGCGCATCCGCATCCTGCAATAGCTCTGCCGATGATGAATGTTGTGCTGGTAGGCGCTGCACCGCAGATGGCGGAACCGATCTCAAATAGAGAAAGCGCAATAACGAAAACCAGTTTCAGGGAGAAGAAGGTGTACAGCTTGCCAAAGAGGAGCTGAAATCCACATGTAGTCAAAAAGTAGGCCGACCCGTACCAGCCGATGTCGTTGATAGAGGAGAAATCGTCGGTTATGCTTGGGATCGCGGTCGCGATGATCTCCACAGGGCAAAGTCAGCACTTTGAACAGCACTAGGCCAGTCCTCAAGCTCACGGTACTGTCGAGTGCAATGCAGAAAATCGTGAAGCTGAGGCCAACTGTTGTCAGAACGAGCTTGATGCCAGACGCATATTGGGGTATGCGTTGCTCTGGAGAGTCCAGAACTGGGTTCAATTCGTGTAGGGGCGATGCAGTCTGGACGCTGACATTCGCGGATTTCTCGGCCATACTTCCACTCCGAGGGCGAAACCTGCGGCGAGCAGACCGCTTCCACCTGATACTTCGTCAGTCGAGTATATGACTGCTTCGCGTTGAGATTGGAACAGATTTATCACGAGCGTTTCTGGCGATCGACAAACGTCCATCCAACATTGCCCATCCGTTTCACCGAGACCGCAAAATTCGACGGCAACGAGTACTGGTGCGTTGATCCTGAATGAAATCATCTCGCAACATCGAGGAGTGTCGAGCTGGTCGTTCGAATGGTTGAGGTTGGTGCTCATGTTTGTCATAAGATGATCCCATTCAAATCGCCTCGGACCTGCAACGTAGATGCATAACTGCACACGCGGGATGTAGCGCTACACTCCACGTAGTGACGCTGTGACCAGCTTGCAGCGTTGTTGTACTGCGTGTGGAATGGCTGACTTCTGAGCAAAATCATTGCGAGCGCGTCGTCTTATTGCGACCTTCTGGCTCGTACTGCGATGTGTCGAGAAGACACTGCCCAAGAAAGCTGTTCGTGCGTATGGCTCGTCGATTGTGTCGTGGAGAACTCGTCTTTGTAATCAATCGCTGTTTGCGTTGTCACGAATCTCCGGACTCATTAGGTCTTTGCTCATGATGACATAGTCAACCTTGACGACTTTGTTCCTCGTCTTGCGGTCTTCAGGCGAGCAAATGTCCACATCGTATCCCAGGTGTTCGTAGAACGTGCGTGCTTTCACATTGCTCTTGAAGCAAGTCAACATGACCTTCTCCACTCCCACTCTCTTCGCAATGCTTTCAGCCATCCCCATCAAAGATTTGCCAAGTCCTTTGCCTCTCGTGCTACTGTCGAGATGGATCTCGTAGACATACAGCACGGGGACCGATGGCGTGGAGTCGTGAGTAAGCATGAAGCTGAGGAAGCCGCTTACCCCCGTTTCAGACGATGCTTGCGACGAAGAGTCTCTCAGGATGATATATCTCATCTCCTTCTCCTTCATCTCACGCATCTTTCGCTTTGGGTGCCACCCGAAGCTACTCGGCTCGTAGTCGTGGCGACTGGTCCGCTCGATGAGGTCGAAGCACTTTTGCAACTCGTCCTCGTCCTGGCCCAAAGTCTTCGCAAATCGAAATGTGCTGTCAACGTTCGCGAACTGCGACCAGTCCTCTTCGGCGAGGTAAGCTTCCCTGAAGGCTTCCTCGGATAACTTGTTGACTGCTTCAATTATGCCATGACCGCGCGACGAGGTCACTTCGGACGACGGTTCGTCTCCGACCTCATCTGCACTCTTCCGCTTGCCCATTGCGCGGACTGGCGAGGTGTTGATAGTGGTGTAGCTTCAAGGTCGTGCTTGACGCGTGAAATTGGAAGACGCGTTCGCCAAGACTTGGCCCATCGCGGTCTCGACGCGAGCAACTTCCGGCAATGACGACGAGATCAAAACCTCATCTCCTTTGAGGATTCGCTGTCAACTGATCAGTCTGCTGTGTTCCTGGCCATTATGTACTTCACGCTGCGGCGATGCGCCACAGTATCGCCCGATAAGGCAGTGCGCTTCTCCGGCAAGACGCTCACGTTGGAGCACTTTCTTCAGCGGCAAAAAGTCATCAAACTATGGCGGGAATGCGTCCGAGCCATCAACAGTGAGGGCACCTCGTGCAAAGACTCGATTAGAACTAAGAGGCCTATAGAAATCCCACCCTCAATGCCGACTCGACGCGAGATGCGAGAATATGCTCGCTATGAGTTTGAGCGATACCGCAACGTAGACGATCTGGTAGCTTTGCCTCGCCAAGCCATAACCGCCTCTTGAGAACAACGCTGATTGTCGCTGCAGCAACATGTTCGATACCTTGTGTCAACTGGCAAGACGCAGCTTGACTCCATGAGTCGATACATTGAGCAGAATGCTATGTGAAGGACTCTTCTTGCTCCATAAATCAACTACCACTTCGGAAGCACCGGCCCCACGGCGTCCACGATTGTGGTCTCTATCAACGTGCTCACCATGGGACTCGAGAACCTTGTCGCAGACTTGAGAAAGTACGGACGACAATGCGAGCACGGCTTCCGCGCGGTCGGCCTTCAAGCGCTGTATACGTCCCTCACGCGTAGCGGACATCGCCAGACCTTGCTGCTATACCACCGGGGAAACAGCGAGAATAAAGAAGCGGACATGCGATCAGACTATGTCCGCACGGTCCGCCCGCGCAGCCCAACATCAAGTCCAAGAGGACACGGATCAAGTGCGCACTCGCGACCTGTGCCGCCGCCTCCGGCTTACACGACATACCACGACAACGCACCACCACCTTACAATGCCGAAGAGGAGGCCAATGCCACCCACAGTCAGGCATCAACGCACCAAGAGCCTCCGCAAACACCAACCGCTGACAGTGGATCCAACACGACCCGACCGCCACGCTATGACGGCAGTGACCAGCCTGACAGAAACAGAGGCCACCCATTCGAACGCACGGAGAACAATCGCTTCCAACGTTACTGGGAAGACATCGAAGTGCAACGCACTAGTCATGGCAGTGGAGCACGAAGCAGTAGCTTCATGCAAAGTGTTCGCCGACACAGTCTCGAAGTGTCGATGGTGTTGGTGGGGGTGCTAGTGGTCATCATTCTGGCGCTATACTCTGTTCTTCACCACTGGCCCGGCCGTTCATGACGCAGAGAAGGAGGACGTTGAGGGAATGGTATTGGCAGGTATTGAGCGCGTGTGGAAATGAAATTTGGAGGGGCGATCCATCCACGCAACTAGAAACAAATCGTACCCTCTGACTAAATTCGGCGCGAAGAAGACTCGCCAAATATGCGATGATGGAAAGCTACTGGAGCAAAGCTGATTTGGGCTGATGAAATTTCCAAAGCAGGCATGCTTGCAAAATTGCAATCTAGAGTGTGTAACAGTCGTCGAGAGTTGCAGCAAGTCGTCAGAAATAGCAGAAAACTACGGAACACACGTCACAAACTAGTATTTACGACTCGAATCCTCCAGTCCTCCATCAGTCGTCCGGACTCCAAGTTCATCGAAACGACTCCAAGACGTTACTCGTTCACATCCCATCACCCAACATCGCCACAATCAACTCCACATGCCTCTGAAAAGCCGTCTCACTAAACTCATTGTCAAAATTCAACCCATACGGCCCAACATGCTGCCCATAGCACGAAAGCCTCGCATCCGGCCCATCCACACTCTGCAAATACCTGGTCGCCCCAGGCCAATCGTTCCTCTCGCAGCGATCGAAGAACGCGCCCGTTTGTCCGATTCCCAAAGTATGAGCGACCTCGTGTAACGCTGTTCCTTCAGTCATGTAAGCTCTGTCCGAGCCGAAGCGCATGTTGCCCGCGTAGTTGGCGTCTGCGGTGGGGACTCCGGGGACGTAGCTGACGGAGAGGGACTTGGTGATGCGGGGGTGTATGGCCCAGCGGGATAGGGCGGCGTTCATGGCTGATGTGATGCGGTCGTAGGCATCGGCTTCGTCGGGGCTGGGGTTGGGGTTGCGGTTGACGAGGTTCCAGGTTATGGCTGCTGAGGCGAAGGGGAGATAGGTGGCTAGGAGAGAGAGGCGCATGGTGAGTGAATTCTGAAGTTTGAGTGCTGAGTGACAGGGTGGATGACGGTGGAGGATGGAGTCTTTGACAATGCAACTTGGCACTTCTGCTATTTCTTGCTGTGTACACCTATGGGCGAGGCAATGGATCTTTATACATGAGATGTCGTTGCTGGCGCTGTACAGACTTGCCATTAATCTGTCACCGCTTGCCTCAGCGACGATTCATAATTGCTGGGCATTTCGACTAGAGACCTCTATCATTCGTGCAACCTGATGCTCCGTGGTTGGTATCACTGCTTTGCACGAACAGCAGCACTCCTCGCGCTGGTGATCGCTTTTCCCTCCACATCTCCAGTGTCCATGATCTTGGTATGCAACTCCTTCATCTCCTTCGCCGGACCGAAGAGGCAGATCGATACCCTGATCGTTCGCCTGTCCTCCAGACTTCCGGTGTCTCACATCTACTTCGACAAGCTCTATATGCACAATAGTCAGATGTTTCTGATACCGTTTGCTGGATGGTGGAAGAACCTACCTCTGGCTGAAACTGCCCAAGCCAAAAGAGGCAGGCGAAGCAATGCTATTAAGCTACCGACCAATGCACCAATCGACGAACGCCAAGACATGGTCGAAGATCCTATGCAGCTTGCATCTTTCGTAGATGACTCCGGTAAGCTGAGGTGCTCGTCGGGTGTGGGGAGAAATTTTCCGTAGCGTTTGCTTTTCTCATTAGTCTGCTAGCAATATATGCCAAGGCGTCGCTTGTACTGTAGAAACAACGCAGGATGAAGTTCAAGCCAATGTGATCTTTGCCGGATTCACTCGTCCACAACCTAGCTAGTTCTAAGCGAGGAGTCAATAGAGCGGTTGGCGGACCTGCAGTCTGACAGACGGGAAGCACGAGTCCCGGGCCCCGGCTTTTGGTCATTGATGATCGTCGCTGCGCACGTGCTGTGGTAAGGCTGGTCTGGACGTAGCAAAGCAACACTGTGTCCTTGGGAGACCTGGTTTGCAAGCGAATTGAACCTCGCCTCGGTACCCAATCGACGCTCAGAGTGCGAACGCCCAGCGCGGAGTTGTTTTGTGTGCACGACTCGAATCAATCCATTTGATGCAGCCCCGGCATATTCTTACTCCTCACGCATAACCAGCCCCCATCAGCGTCCCTCTCAAATTCGAATAGTGTCACACTCGGTCGTCTCGTCCCGGGCGGCAATCCAAGCATATGCACGTGCGCAATGACAGAAGCATACTTTGCTTTCCGAATGACAGAAACCTGCATCTCCTCGCCAACTTCGTAGCGATATTCCGGGCAGGCATTGGAAAGTAATTGCTCGACGTGCAAGAATGCTTGAAGATTTGTCACGAGTTTAGAGACGTGTAACTCGATATCGAGGTCGGAAATGTCGCCGGGGTACTGCTTGGCGATGTAGACTCTGGCATCGTGCGAAATGCCGCTGCAGTCATCGGCGAAGTTGGGAGAGAAGCTGCTATGCCAGGGCTCCGAGGTGGGCGCGAAGTCGCGTTCGTTGATGGCGTGGAAGGCGGCGCGGATGATCTGTTCGATGCGTATGTGGATGGGTTGCTCATTCTGGCTGGTTTCTTCGCCGTTTGCTGTCTGTGTCTTGCATTTTGGCTGGGCACCGGTGGGACTTCCTGGCTGGGTTGCAGGGCGGGATAGGATGGACGGTCGTGGGCTTTATGATCAACGACTTGCCGCTCATACAGTGGTCGCTGTCATCTTCGTTGTTCAGCTTCCTTGGCCGCTGAGCTGAGGCTGATCACGGCGTGCTCTGCGCAAGCTCATTGGTGAAGCTTGCCGGACGATTTTGGCCTGGAAAGATCTTCATGCCGACGGCCATCGAGGCCGCGAAGTAGGTTGCGTGCCCTACAGTCCTACTCTCATCCAGATCGCCTCGAATCTGTGTTCGCGTGGTTGCACTTGAGGCTGGCATGAGGCTCAAAGCTGTCACTGCCACAACCGCCAAGGTACAATACTGTTGTGGCTGTCTCCTCACCTTGGCGCAGTCTAGCTCTTCAGCGTGTTCGACAGAGTCTTGTCACTAGACTAGCGGATGAAGTCTGGACTTTTGAGACAGCCGACGACAGCACTACCTACCCAATGATGGAAGGTGAAGTGGACACGGCTCAGGTCTTGCAAATGTGTGTGGAGAAGCGAAAGCCGGAGAAAGCATGCCACCGGGTGCCACTATTGTAGTCTGCTGTAAGCGAGTCGTGGCGGCAAGGCCAGGCAATTGAGGCGGGCAGTGAGACGCGCCAGTTCCGTTCCTACCTCTTGCGACATCCTTCTTCTTTCTTCTTGCTCAATACCCTCGGTGTCACTCGTTTGGACCACTCACGCTCGCTGCAGGACTCGACGGAAGACGGAAGATGCTCCGGCTGCTGCAGTAACGACTGGACGGCCAGCAGCGGCGGCAGACGGCGACCATGGGACGCGCGGGCGGCCAGGGTGGCGGTGTTGACCACGACGGGCCTGGCAGGATGGCACGCTGCACCGAGAAGGGCACGACATGGTTCAGAGAGCACGTCGCGGAGCCCGCCGAGTTGTGCTACCAACGATACATTATCGAGCTCCTCCTGCGCCAGAAACCACTTCCACCTTCCAAGGATGGCCGACATGTTCCATTGCGGGCGTTTCATGAGAAGCCGCTGGTAGACGAGCGGAGGGGACATGCCTTTCTATCGAACACCATCCGATCCAGTCGCTACACCATCTGGGACTTTGTGCCCAAGCAGTTCTTCTTCCAGGCGACGAGGCTGCACAACTTCTACTTTATCTGCATTGGCGTACCTCAAGCAATCCCTGGACTGAGTACTACCGGAAACTACACCACGATCCTGCCATTGACCTTCTTCATCCTCATCACGATCTTGAAAGAGGGCTACGATGATTGGTGCAGGCATCGCATGGACAAGGTTGAGAACAACAAGCTTGCTAGGGTTCTGCGTCCGAAAGAGCATGTGGACAAACCAGAAGAGGCAAGGAGGCCATTGACGAGGTCAATCTCCGAGCTGTCTATGCTGCGATGGGTTGGCACACGCAGTGCAGAGCCCATGTTGGAGAAAGAGCAAGATGAAGACGACGAGCTGGCATGGGATTGCAAGACACGATGGCATAATATCAAGGTTGGCGACATTCTGAAGCTCAAACGTGACGAGCCCGTACCTGCAGACGTCATTCTGTTGTACAGCAATGGCGAGAATGGCGTAGCATTCATCGAGACCATGGCATTGGATGGCGAAACGACATTGAAGAGCAAGCAAGCTCTGCCGGATCTGCTCGAGCGGTGCGGGAGCGTCACTGACCTGAGACTCGCTCAAGCAGACCTACGCGTGGAAGACCCGAACAAAGATCTCTACGATTTCAATGGCAAGCTTACTGTTGACGGGAAGTCCATGCCGTTAACTCTGAACGAAGTCGTATTCCGAGGCAGTGTGCTGCGAAATACTGGCTACATCTATGCATTGGTGATCAACACCGGCGAGGAGTGCAAGATCCGCATGAACTCGAATCACCACGCGGCCGCGAAGACTCCTCGACTGGAGAGGTATGCGAACCAGGTAGTCCTCACGCTCATCTTCTATGTCGTTGTGCTCTCTATAGGGTTATCCTGCGGCTATCTGCTATGGCACGACTCTTTTGAGACTGGCGCTTGGTATCTCAATGATGCTGCGCCGGGTTTCCAGCAGATCATCATCGGCTTCCTCATCATGTTCAACAATGTCATTCCACTTGCTCTGTATGTGAGCTTGGAGATTGTCAAAGTCGGGCAGAGACTCATGGTACAGAGTGATGTGGAGATGTTCGACGAAACTTCGAATACGCCAATGAGCTGCAACACGAATACGATACTTGAAGATTTGGGCCAAATCAGCTATGTTCTATCTGACAAGACCGGAACACTCACGGACAATATCATGAACTTCCGTGCAATGAGCATTGGCGGCATTGTGTGGACACATGGACTGGAATCGTCGCCTTCAAGCACCGAAAGCAGCAATCCAAAGATCTCCATGGACTGCAGCGAAAAACCCGGCCCGGGACTGGTGGTGGAAACTCGAGAGATGACATCGCGCTCCACTTCTGTTGCACACGAACCGCGTTCTTCCCAAGCTCTGTCGAGGAGGTCGGTCCGGCAGTACTGGCAAGCACAAAGAACCACTATGGAGCTGATGGAGCTCATTTCAAATGATCCGCACTCGAATATGGCACGCAAGGCGAAAGAGTTCATTTTAGGTATGGCACTCTGTCACGCGGCCCTACCTGAGGTCAAAGACGATAGAATTGAGTTCCAGGCCTCATCACCAGATGAAGTGGCACTCGTTCGTGCTGCACAAGAGCTCGGCCATTTGCTTGTGAACCGCTCTTCCCAGCGTATCGAGCTTCTCGTTGGAACTGGTTCAAATCAAACAAGGGAAGCGTACGAGATCTTGGAGGTGATTGAGTTTACCAGCAAGAGGAAGCGTATGAGCATCGTGGCACAATGTCCTGACGGCAAGATCTGGCTTATCACGAAGGGTGCCGACAGTGCAATCATTCCACGACTGCGTCAATCAGAGCTCGCGGTGCGCAAATCGGCTGAAGTTCGTCGCAGTATGGACATTGGCAGACAACAACTCCGGAAAAGTATGCAGCAGGAAGGTCGGAACAGTTTTGGCGGTAGGCCTAGTCTCCTGCGCAACCGAAGTTCGATGGATGTTCGCCCATCAATGGCAATCGACCGTGCAAAGTCAACTGACCTTCGGCCGTCCATGGCCATAGGAAGAGCGACGCTGGAGGTGCCGAAAATCAGCTTCGATCCTGGTAGCCTTCAGGATGACTTACAAGCTGCGGAACGCACGGATGATGCGGCGCTGTTTTCGAAATGCTTCCAGCACATCGATGATTTTGCTACAGAGGGTTTGCGAACTCTCCTCTATGCTCACAATTATCTGGATTTGGACGAGTACCAGACATGGAGCAAAGTGTACAAGGAGGCGACAACCTCTCTTGTGGGTAGACAAGAACGCATCGAGGCTGCCGGCGAGCTCATTGAACAAGGCATGGACTTGTTGGGCGCGTCCGCGATCGAGGATAAGTTACAGGACGGCGTGCCCGAGACGATTGATAGATTGCAGCGCGCCAACATTCGCATCTGGATGCTGACAGGCGACAAACGCGAGACGGCTATCAACATCGCTCACTCGGCCCGTATCTGTCAGCCTGCTTCGCTCATCTACATTCTGGACACCACCAAAGGCGATCTTCAAAGACAAATGAGCGAGATTGTACACGAGACCGACAGTCATCGAGTGGTCGTTGTGGACGGACAAACTCTTGCAGTCATTGACACGGACACGCAGCTCCGTCTGATCTTCTTCACGACCCTCATCGCCAATGTCGATTCTGTGATTGTCTGCCGCGCATCACCTTCGCAAAAAGCCGACATTGTCAAGGGCATCCGCGCCCGGCTGCCGGGTCTAACGTTGGCGATAGGAGATGGTGCCAACGACGTCGCCATGTTGCAAAGCGCACATGTAGGAGTCGGCATTTCAGGCAAGGAAGGCCTGCAAGCTGCGCGCGTCGCCGACTTCAGCATCGCGCAGTTTCGCTTCCTACAGCGTCTCCTTCTCGTCCACGGCCGTTACCAATACATCCGCACAGCCAAATTCATCCTCCTGACCTTTTGGAAGGAAATGTTCTTCTACCTGATGCAAGCATATTTTTGCGAACATGCTGGGTTCACTGGCACTTCTCTCTACGAGATGTGGTCATTGACGGTCCTCAACACCCTATTCACCAGCTTGTGCGTCATCGTGCCGGGCATTTTCGAGCAGGATCTTCGTCCGGATACTCTGCTAGCTATACCGGAGCTATACGTGCACGGACAGCGCAACCACAGCTTAAACTTGAGAATGTACGTCGCGTGGATGTTTCACGCGTGTGTGCAAGGTACTATCGTCTGGTTCGTCTCTTGGGTTTCCTATGGTCGCTACAACGTCATGGGCGATACTGGTCTCTTTGCACTTGGAGATTTGTGCTTCAGTCTCGGCATCGTTTGGACGAATTGGAAATGTCTGGTCGTTGAAGCGCATTATAAAACTCTCATCGTTGCGGTCTCCTTCTTCGTCACCGTCGGCGGATGGTGGGCGTGGAACGGCTTCATGTCAGCTGTCTACGGGAACAACATCAGTCCTTACAATGTCAAAGGCGGATTTCAGTACGTTTTTGGCCAGGATCCAATGTGGTGGTTGACACTTTTGTTGGCTTTCGGGGTGCTATGTACGATGGAGTGGGTGTACGCTGCTGCGAAGAGAAACTTGGTACTGGCGAGGTGTTGGCCGCCGTGGAAGTTCACGAAGTGGCATCGGAACCGAAATGGTAATGCGGAAGATTTGGAGTTAGAGCTTTGGCAGGAGATGGAGCAGGACCCGGCAATTCGGGCAAAACTGGAGAGGATGGCTAGGAATGAGGACGACGAGGATGATGATATCGTGGATTTGCAGATGGTCATTGATGAGAGCGAGCAGGGGAGTGAGAAAGCGACGAGGAGGAGAAAGTGGTTGTGGTGGTCGTGAAGGCGATCTCTGTCCAACTGATTGCATAATGATGTGATGATACCCTGGAAACATGAAATTTTGGATACACAAGTGTCGGAGTTATAGAGATAGATTTGTACATATCTCTTGTAAATATGTTGACATGTCTCTAGCCCTCTTTCCTGCGAAGAGCGAAGCAACTGCTTCCAAGGACGACTTGCCAAGATACGAGATCCGGGATGTGATTCCTTCACCGCAACGGAACAGTGTCAAAGCAGAAGACGCATCTTTTCGACATGGGCAGACTGACTCGACCTCGTCGTGGCTCAAGCACAGTCTGAGGCGCAGCGATCCACACTCTTCGCTGGCTCCCGTATATCAACCCCTGGTCTGAACACTGGTAGGTCGCTGTACCGCCTACCACCTCCGCGGTGCCCGCGCACACAATTGATCCTTCTTGATGCAGGCCGTCCGGGGCACCAATCAGTGGATCGAACGGCGTTCCACGAGCAATTCTGCGCAAAGGCCCTACAGCATTATGCCCGCTGCGAAGACTCGGCGCTCTTGGAAAACTGCTGCAATACCATATGTTGCTGATTAGCACGCCAGGATTCTTCAGCTATGGGCGATGCACTGGGCATGCAGCAGCTGAGAAGGATGATCGATCCTGCTCGTTTGCGTCCACCATACGGCGATGTCACTGCCGCCTGGTATGGTGGATGAGAGTGATATATACTCGAGCCGACTAGGTCGACGGGTTCGAAATCTCCTCCTTCATGATGAAGCATTGTGATTACAATGTCTAGGTCTTTGCTGCAGATTGTCAGACCTTACGACACGGAGAGAGAGGGGATGCAAGAAAATGGAAGAGATGCTCCAAGGGTATTCGCATCGTCCCAGAACGTGATGAATGCAAGCATGAACCCACCACCGCCGTACATGGAACTCAGCGCAAGAACGATACAGCGGAGACCGATCGTACAGTCACCCTCAACGAGCTCAGGACCCAGCACTCTCGACGCACTCTCTCATTATGCCTCCCATCAGCAGCTTCACGTAGCTCAAGCGCCAAGAGACGTCCCGATCGTGATCCCCCAGACAGCGCGCTCCTCAGAAGGAAGTTTTCACTCCCCTTTCATCCGATCATACCCTCCTTCCTTTCAAGCAATCTCTCAAATCTCCCAAACCGACTTCCTCGCCTTCCTCGATAACCTCAACTCCGTGTGGGTAGCAAACCCTGCTCTCGAATCTATGGGTCTTGCTGGAGAGATCATGGGAAACTTATACTGGCTGCCAATTGTCTCCTGGGTTGGCATGGGGGTGGAAGTCGCTGCTGGATTGAGTAGTGCTGCGGCAAGTCTGGCAAGGTCCAAAAAGTTCCTGAAGCTGGCGAACGAGAAGTTTTGGAAGCCGAAGGGGTGGTTTGTGAAGATCTGCGGAACGAAAGAAATGCTGGGCCGAGTGGGATATGCTTCTGGTGGTGAAGCTGGTGCGGCACAGTTGAAGTTACTGCCAAGGGTGGCGGAAGAGTTGGAAGGCGGAGGTCAGAAAGAGCATCACGCAGGCCCAAGTCATCATCAGGTGCCGCAAGAAGACGCTCGTACGCGACGTATGCGTGCATTGGAAGGCTATGCCGCTCCGTTGGATTTCAACGTCCCCGCCCTTGTCCCACCAAGCAATCTTTTGGCGAAGATGGGCACGATGCAAGCACAGCGTATGGCGTCGAAGCAACAGAAGAAAGAGGTCCAGAAAGGCGAGAAAGCCATTGAGAAACGAACGAAAGAACAACGCGAAGTCGAGAAGACTTCTCGAAAAGCTATGGAGAAACTCGATGAGCTAGAATCTCTCCTCGAGAAAGAACGAACCAAGTTGCAGACAAAATTGGCGAGGCGGGGAGAGAATGTTTCTGAAAAGGATCGAGAGAGGATTTTGAGGGAATTTGAGAAGGAAGAGGAGAGGCTGGAGAAGGAGCTGGATAAGGAGACTAAGAAATTTGAGAGGGAGAGGGAGAAGAGGGTGGAGAAGGAGGACAAGAAAGCTGGGAAACCCAAGAAGGATAAGGAAGAGGAGGCTACGCAGAAGATGAGATGGATTGTTATTACGAGGTGGGAGGGAGGAAAGGAGGATGAGAAGGGAGAGGAGGGTTTAGTTGTCGGTGACGAAGATGAATATGAGGGCAGAGAGAAGGCGAAGGGAATGGACAGGTCATAAGAGGTTGCTTCGTTATTGGAGCGGTCGTTCCAGGTAGAATTCCATCCACTGTCGCACAGCTCTCCCTCTGGCATTGTGCCCAACTCCTGCAGTATTTGGAGGAACGACCAGTAACGCCGTCAGGAAGAAACTATGCGTACAGTCGTAGAGGGTCATCTAGGTATTAGGCAGTCGTTCCAGTGTTTCAAACCACCAGAACACCCTATTGCGTCAAGACGTGCAGGTACGGCCTCTTAGCATGTGAGCAAGATACCGAATTCGGACGATCTTGACAAGCTTCCAATAGTCCCATCTTCTCCAATAAGGGTGTTACAGTATCTTTGTCGTTGGGGCTGGTCGTCTTGACGCCAGTGCAGTCTGTTTGAGACTGGTCGTCCGGACGCCAGCCGATGTCAAAGCCCATTTTTCTGAATGATTGCGCCCTAGCTTCGGCCACAGTCCGGTAGGGGCTCTTCCCAGACGCGTAAAGTCGCTCCTGTTCTCTTTCCCGTTCTCTTTCCCGTTCTTCCCATTCCCATGTATGCAGGTCCGCCCAAAGCGACCAGTCCATCGCATCAACTCTGTACTTATTACATTTCCAACCCTTCGAAGGTTCTATTTGCAACTCCTCCCCCAGTAGTTTCATCAAGTCTCTCTGAACCCCTCGGACATTTACTAAGCCCCTCCTGCACCTCACATACTTGTCAATTGCGTACGCTATTGGAACTTCCTCTTTTGACTCTATTGCCCTTACACTCTCCAGCATGCTAGACATTCGGTCCTTGATTTTTGGATTTTATCGCAGATACCATCTCATATCCGTTTCAACGTGGTCCAGATCGTAATGATATTGCCGCCACTGGGAGCAAGAACGTTTTGCGCCATATTTTGAGTGAGACCTTGGGCTGCGCTTGTCGTGGTCATCCTCTATGGACTCAGTGTTGCAGAAATCACAGATTCCATCACCAGCATGATTCTTCTGAATTGAGCATTTTTCCGGATCGTAATAGACGATGTGAAGAGCTCTCCTAGGCTGCCAATGTGAGGGAAGTGAGGTCCATGGCGCTTGTGAAGAAGGCCGATATGTAGCTCTGACGTAGCTATTGTAGAGTAGTCCGCTTTGAAAGATGGAAGGGCATCGAAAGCGCATCTTGAAGTTTGCCATTGCAATGGCAAATCGGGTTGTTGTTTACCATAATCATGTACAACCAACAACATTGGACAGAGTGCGTAAATGCACAGACCAAGGTTCGAAGCGGGCTATCAACATCCTGGTCATTCATTCTCAGAATCGGTTGGCTGATGAGATGAGGCGCATTCACTCTAGTACTGTACAGTTCCTCATATGCGTACGGGGAACGGATAGCAAGGAATATATCGACTTCTGGGCATTTGCTCCCTTTTCGGCAGCCGATTCAGTGCACCTTTGCCTCAATCGACCAACTCTTATTGGCAGGACGATTCCGAGAAGCCCTATAGTGCTCGTCAATTGGGTCGATATTGAGCGACATTAACCAACAAATGCCCTGCGCATTTCTGAGCTTATACCCATGTGTGCCGCGTATGCATATGACAGACTGTACAGTTGCTCACCCACTGGGTGGGCCCTTGTTCTTGTAAAAGTCCTCAACACCAACGTCTCCAGTGCTCTCTTCTAATGCACTGCCGTCACTTAATACTGGAATACAGCCCTCAAGATCATGACAAGAACCGTGGGTCACCCTCAACTCATTCAATGCAGATACCTCCATTCCGTCCACAGCCAAAAGTTCATTGCATCGACCTTCTGCTTACTGCACATCCACCTGTGCCGCACCTTCGCAAGCTGTAATTCTTCTTTCAACGACCAAATGATGATCTTCTGGTACCATTGCCGGGTGTGCACAATTGGGTATGAACCCCGACTCCTCACAAAATCATCCACTGCGTACGCAATGGGAACCTGTTCACCCGATGGAGTTTCTCTCACTCTCCGCAACATTGTGTCACATTTGTTTCTCCATTGTTGCCATATCATTTCGCGTTCCTTGTCTGCTTTTTCGGCCTTCTCTCTGTCTCCTGGTCGCTTCAACCAGCAAGGTTCGCAATAGGAAGTGAAGCGGGACCCGAGTTTGCCCTTCTCGTCGCGATACTCCGAATAGTGCAATCTGTTCGTGGCATTTTTGTTGCAGAGCTCACAAAAGTCTTTCCGAGCATCACCTATGCACCCAACGCATTTGCACGGAAGCCCGAATTTGCAAGCGCTGCGGACCGCCATAGTGGAGTTGCAACTCCTCGGGAGCGTCAAAAAGGCCCATGGGGTCCATCGTGGTCGGATCGAAACCCGATATATGTGCCGCGTGAGTAGGAGAGGAGAGATGCCGCTTTTGAACTGAGGCGGGCGTGTAAAGCAGAGTCGTGGTGACGCGATCATCGTGAGTCTTTCGGTCGTGACCGACTTCGTCGAGAGATCGTGAAACTGGAGACTCGGAATCCAAGCTTTGATTGCAGTCGAGGGGTGCGCAAACCTTCTCCATCCTTGCTCTTGCTCCCCAACCACATCGCCATCATAACAGTTCCTCACTTCTCACGTCGGAATAAAGCCTTTCGAATCCTTCTCCTGCTGCTTCCAATCCTGCCTGAAAGCCGCGATGCCTGCGATGATCCCCACTGCCATAAAACAAACACTCACAAAACTCCAGATCATACCCCAACACCTCGAACTGCCACCGTAGCGCTTCGCAAATTGCACTGCATCAGAAGAATTGACTTTTCTCAAAATCAAGTCGTCGCAAATATCCCAAACGCTGTAAAGTGAGGACATGGTTCCAATGAAAAGAACCACGAAACGGAGCGCTTGAGCGTGAGCGATGAACCAGCAGGCTACCAGGAGGCCGGTCGCAAGGAGAATCGTGATGATGGTGAGCCAGTCTTTGCGAGCCCACCAGAGGGTCAGGAGGAAGCAGGCTGCGAGGACGAAGGAGGCGACCTTGGAGGCGACGATGTTGAAGCCGGCGAAGATTAGGAGAGCGCCGATTAGGGAGGAGGTGAGGTAGCCCGCTGGAAGCTAAATGCCTGTTAGCTCGGATTTGTCTGAAAGGAGTGGAGATATCGTTGGCTTACAGTGATCGCCCCTTTCCCTCCTCGCATTCTCGTCACGCCGCCTTCGTTTGGATTTAATTCGATGGACTCGACTTTACCACCAGTCAGTTTCGCCGCGAAGGCGTGGCCGAATTCATGGAAGGCGATTGTCAGCATCTAGATACCGCACTATGTTAGTCATCACTCGATCTTTTTGAGGCTGCGCTGATCTGTAGATTCGTCGTACCTTGAATGGCCACAAAACATTCCTCACATAAGGAATATTCCATAACAGCGCGATGACCACGACATATACGCCTATGATTCCGACTGTGACGGCTTGCGTTTGATTGACGGAGAGGTCGCGTCGTAGAAGGTGATGGTGCTGTGACTGGAACGTTTCGGGCTGAAAGATTGGGAAGCCATCTGGATCGAGGGATGGAAGGAGAGCTGAGGGAGCCATTGGAAAGAACTGCCAGTCGCACGAACCTCCAAAGATCTTGTCGAATGCGCCTTTCCGAGTCTTGAGTCTGAATCGGGTCTTCTGGATCTTCGTTCTTCGTCCTCAGCCTCGTGGATCGTGCTTGCCGGTACGTATTCGTATTTGTGTCGCGAGTTCAAACGAACGTCGGTCTCCAATCCGGCGACCTGATCGCCAATATACAGTGGATGGTGCTACTGTTCCTCGCGCCGCAATTCCGAAAGAAAAGGAAAGAAAGTGGTCTGCAACAGCAAGAAAGGCTGGAAAGGCTGAAGTGGTCGGACGGTCGTCGTCTGTTGTTACGCCTTGCATAGCTTAGCCACACCAGATTTCCGCCAAGACTTACCAAAAATAGGGTCGACGCGTGGCGTTTCAGGGTCCAGTTTCGTTTGGTAGCAAATGTCAGCCTTGTGAATTTGTTACACAAGTTGGAGAGGGGCTACCTGGGAAACGGTGGTTAGTGATGAGGCTTGGTGTTCCACCCACAAGATTCGAAGAATAGCTGTTGTGCTCTGCACAAGATTGGATATGTGTCTGAAAGCCAATCGTGGAGAACAGCCGTGCCTAATCAGAATGGCGATGATTAAGTTATACTGATACTTACGTCCATCTCATGCGAGACCAATTCCCATCTGTATCAACCATGTTTCGTCCTCCCAATTCGCCCCCGAAATCTCCTCTCCTACTTACGACCTCGCTCTCTCCTTCTCCAGTGCCTTCTGCAAAGCCTTCTCCTCCGCGAGACTAATGCTCCTCCTCCTTATCCTCTCCAAATCGCCAAAGACCTTAGGCACCAACTCTTTCTTGTTCACCTTTCCCATCGCATTCCTTGGGATTTTCTCCACGATCTTCATATCTTGAGGAATCTTGTAGGCCACCAGCTTATCCTTCAATGCCCTTCTCATATCCATTGCACTCCACTCAGACGTCTCCTCTTGCTCACCGGTGACCGAGTTTCTCCGCTTGCGCTTCTTGCCAGCACTCTTTCCTTGTTCGGATAACACGACGACAGCCGCAGCTTTCTGGCCCCAGGCTTCTGAGGGTAAGGCAACAACAGCGCATTCCTCAACTTCAGGGAGAGACAGGAGTTCGCGTTCAATTTCCAGCGCAGAGACCTTCTCGCCACCAGTCTTGATGATGTCGGCGGACTTACGGCCTTGGATGAAGTATGCGGGTCCAGTCGCCCAAGATCCGCTCTGGCCGGTACCTGCTCCTTCGATATGGGATAGATCTTTTCGGATCGCGATGTCGCCAGTCTTGAACCATCCATCCTCAGTGAATTCCTTTTGAGTTGCTTCCGGGTTGCGCCAGTATTCGCGAAAGATGGTGGGGCCTTTCAATTGGACCTCTCCTGGATCCTCCTTTTCACCTTCTTTAGTGATGCTGTTAATCACTTCGCCAGTATCAGAGTCCACGAGACGGGCTTGAACGGAGGGGAGGGGCCAGCCGACACTGCCATCGATGCGATCGACATCTGCAAGGCCACAGGAGAGTGCCATGCCGACTTCCGTCATGCCAAAACGCTCGAGGAGAACGTTGCCAGATGAGAGGACAGTCCATGCTTTCTTCGTGGGAGTGGGTAAAGCTGCAGAGCCGGAGATGTTGAGGCGGAGGTATTTGCGCTGGACAGCTTCGTCGGCGGCGACCTTGAGATCTTCGGGCAAGTCTGGGTGGGATTGTAGCATGCGAGCCCAAACGGTGGGAACGACAGTGAAGAATGAGATTGGCTTTTTCTCCTTCTCATTCAGGAAAGGTGCTGCAAATCGTTTCCAGACATTATCAACGTTGAAGGGGTACATGAATTCGATGGTGGCACCGGCCAGAAGAGGCGTCAAGAGAGCATTGACAGTTCCGTGAATGTGGTGGAGTGGTAAGACATGCAGCAGATGGTCTTGAGGAGTGTATTGCCATGCTTCGATCAGTGATTGAGCCTGAGCTGTCAAGACGGACGTGGGAAGGAGGACGCCCTTTGGTCTTGCTGTGGTACCGGACGTGTAGAGCATCATGCCACCTTCTGTAGCAGGTGTTGAAGCGGACAGTTGGACCTGCGAGGATGACTTCGCACCTTCGGTGATCTTGCTCACTGCCACTCGCAATGGTGTATGTGTCAGGCCCTCGCTGAGAACTTCCTGTGCCAGCTTGGAATATTTGCCAGTGTGGACAAGAGCGAGGGCTTTACTGTGGTCAAGAATGTACCGCAGCTCACCTGCTGGGAAGGAAGGCGCGAGAGGCACAGCAATGGCACTGGAGGCCAAACATGTCATAAGGGTCACTGTGTATTCTCAGCGCGATACTCATGATTTGACAATGCCATTGACGTCTACACACCTGCATAATCGTAGCTATTCTCCACCAGGAACGCAATGCGTTCCCCCGCGATTGTGTCCGCATCTTTGCCCGTCTCTTTCAGCAACTGCTCTTTCCGCGAAGCAACATCTGCCAGCAGACTGCCATACTTGAACGATCTCCCGCTCAAGGAGTGTATTACTGCTGTCGACTCCGGGTCGTGTTTCTGGATCGCTTCTGTAAAGGCAATGCGCTGCAGCGTCAATTGTTGAGATCCCGTCATGGTCGTGGCGAACGCTCGTCTCAGTGCTGGCTTCGTGGGGTGTATCGAGGAAGGT
>PNEN01000563.1:0-37084 GCA_002933655.1 Cercospora berteroae | reverse complement strand
AGAAGCGTTGGAGGAGTGAAGGGAGAGTATTCATTTTCGCCGGCTCCTCTACAGTCCTCCTACTACCTCGGGTTGGGACACGGAGCCACAATGGGCAAGTCTGATGGGACCACTCAGCAGCCAACCATGATTTCCGCAGTCCGAGATAATAAGTGACGATGTCGGTGATGCAGGGTTCGGCCAAAGCACCTCTCGCCAGACTTCCGTCACGCAGACTGCTCGGCGTTGGCCGAAAGTCTATTGCGGGCAACAGGTGAACATGTTTTGCCAACAACCACAGTCATGCATGTAGCAAAATGGGCTTGAAGCATCGTCTGTGAGTGGTAACATTCTCCGCGACGGCCTTGGAAGGGGACAGAATTCGGTTGAGGGCAGGACGACATGTCCCGAGACAGAGCGACTTTCGGCGATGGGGCCGATGCTCTGCAATGGGAGTGACCAGAGCCGTACAATCGGCAATACAGACGCACACAGCGTGGCAGCAGGCAGGAGGTGCAGTGAATGGTGTCAGTAGAGAAGCGATGCCACAGCACCGCCACGCGCTCCGCGTATTCCCCAGATGTGGGCTCTGTCACATGCACGCGCCGTGCACGACGAAGGCTGCTGAGGTGTCAAAGCGTGCGTCATTTCCTCCAAGCCTGTGCCCGCCGGCGGACTTTCTTGCACTGCCGCGTCAACGACGACTACCTTCTGCCCCACCACCGCCTTCTGCCCGTAGATAGACATTCTTCACTCCGCACATTCAGTGGACCCAGCCCAGTTCTGACTCCAGCCAGCAGCGACATGGTCGTGGATACCGAGTACTACGACGCCCTCGGCGTCCCGCCGACCGCGACCGAGATTGAAATCAAGAAGGCCTATCGGAAAAAGGCCATCCAGTTGCACCCAGGTGAGAGACTTGCAAACCACCCAGCGCATTGATGGCTAACACCCTCCAGACAAGAACCCAGATGATCCGACCGCACACGAAAAGTTCCAGGCCGTGGGCGAGGCATACCAAGTGCTGAGCGACAAGGCACTGCGATCGCGATATGACCAAGTTGGCAAGGAGGGCGCGAAGCCCGACTCAGGTTTCGAGGACCCAGCAGAGTTCTTCACCATGATCTTCGGCGGCGAAGCCTTCCATGACTGGATCGGCGAAATCTCAATGATGAAGGATTTGACCAAGAGCATGGAGATCTCAATGCGCGAGCAAGAGGCCGCTGAAGCCGAAGGTGCTGCCGCTACAGCAGAAGCCGCCGCCGCTACTTCAGACGCTGCGAAAGCGAAGCAAGCCGAAGCCGCCAAAGATGCCACGCCTGGAGCCCCTCCTCCGCCACCTGCTTACGCAGAGACTGCTCCGCCCGAGTGTGCCGCCGGCGCCGCTCACGACATCCCCATTCGCGATTCGAAGCCCGCATCTGGCTCCGGCACATCCACGCCCCGCCCATCAGGCATCCCAACCAGATTGGCTATTACCGATAGAACGGAAGAGGAGGCTGCCGCTGCTGCTGCCGGCATGACAGAGGAAGAGAGACTACTGCGCGAAAAAGAGAAGAAGAAGGGCGGCTTGACTAGGGAACAACGCGAAGAGCTGCTGGCATTCGAGGCGGAGCGCAAGAAGATCCGGGACGAGCGAATCGAGACACTCTCCAAGAAACTCATCGACCGCATGAGCGTGTGGACCGAAACTGATAAGGGCAAGGACGTCACTGATGCCTTCCGCGAGAAGATGAGACTGGAGGTGGAGAACCTGAAGATGGAGTCCTTCGGTATTGAGATTCTCCACGCCATCGGACAGACATATGTGGCCAAAGCTTCGACCTATATCAAGAGTCAGAAGCCATTGATTGGCGGCGTCAGCGGCTTTTTCAGCAGACTTAAGGATAAGGGAAACATGGTCAAGGACACCTGGGGCACCGTATCCTCTGCCATATCGGCGCAGATGGAGATTGAGGAGATGGCCCGCGCAGAGGAGAAGGGTGGCGAGGAGTGGACCGATGAGCGACGCGCCGAGTATGAGAAGCGCGTCACTGGCAAGATTCTGGCTGCTGCTTGGAGAGGAAGCAAGTTTGAAATCACTGGTGTGCTCCGCGATGTTTGCGACAAGGTCTTGTACGATAAGAAAGTGAAGCCAGAGAAGCGCCTCGAGCGTGCTCACGCCCTCATCGTTATTGGCGAGATGTTTGCCAAGGTGAGTCGGGCGACATCACTACTGAGTTTTGAAACATACTGACTGTAATGCACAGGCCCAACGTGATCCAGACGAGGAAGGTGACTTCATGGCATTCGAGCAGCTCATGGCTGAAGCAACTGCGAAGCGCGAAAAGAAGGAAGACAAGAAGAAAGAAAAGGAGAAGGACAAGCAACGCCACAGCGTCTTTGGACACAAGCCACAGGAAGAGAAGCCGGCAGCGTCGACGTCGTAGAAAGCGCCCACGCCAACGACTCCTTCCAGCTCTCCAAAGAAAGAGGGCGCTGGTCCTCCGAAGAAGTCCTCGCTTCGCGGAGCAAAGCCCCCAACTCCTTCACCACCACCTCTTCCCCCTCGTGCACCATCTCAGTTCTCCTTCCAATCATCCCCGCGCCCCGACTCCCCTGCTTATTATGGCCGGGTACCACCACAGCAATCGGAAGTCCACCCGGCGCTGGCGGGGACGAGACGAAGGGGCAACGCGCAGCATAGCATTCGCGTTGTGGCTCCCGACCACGATACAGACGACCCCTCGACGTGGAACGACGACCTACAGAAGACGGAAGATATTCTCCAGCAAGAGCACAAGAAGGAAAATGTTACTAGCGAGCCTGAATGTATGAGGCCTTCGACTTGGGGAACGCCGTGATCGTTATCGGTCTGTCTTCGTCCACTTGGACCGAAAGAACGCTTTGGCCTAGTGCTCTCTCCTGCACGATGGCGATGAATGTGCGTGCTTTTCTTGCAGATCGGGAAATGATCGTCAAATTGGTTGGTGGAGTACTTTTTGTCTTGGAGATTCATTAACATCGAGCATTGTATGTCGTGCAGACTGTGTACTGCGATGCCAGAGGATAGATACTTCACTTTGATACGATTGTAGATGATCCAGAATCAGAGGGTCGCTTACTTGACACATTGTCACAATGGTTCGAGACGCGATCCGAGGAACGTGAGATTCCGTATTACACCAACCTGCCCACGAGACTTCCATTCATAGTCTTGCGCACAGTTCACCTACGAGTTATACCGCTGTGCGCAACGAGGTCGTCATCGCATCTCCCATCACCACCGCCAGATCGAACACTCTCTTCATGACCGAAGATATTCCCTTCCAATGCATGACTACAGAATTACATACGTGTTAATAAGCAGCCAAACCACAATTCGTGATCAACGACTTGTCTCCAAACTAGCCAACACTACTGGCTTGGGAGACTTGCAGGGAAGTGCATCTGTACGAGAAACGCAATTTGACTATTCGTAGATCTGTACTAATAGGAAAATCTATACTTAAGCATATCCATGATTTTGCTGAAATGATGTGCGACTAGGAAGGTCGTCTGCTTGGTTGTTTCGTGTACTTGTGTTCACGTGTAGATCTGACTTTGGCATTTGCTTTGGTTCTTTCTGCTTGGTATCGATAGTGTTGGCATGCTGGTATGCTCGACGCCTGATAAGGAGGTGAAAGAGGAGGTCGTTGTCTTCACCATATCTGCCTGCATAGTTGACTGCATTCGCCGACTCTTCTGCTGACTATTTTCCACTTGACTCGTCGGTATCCCTAGCTAGGCGCGCGCGGGAAGATCACATCGTCTCTTGCGCCAGTGTAGTAGTGAGGGAGTCTGTGCGAAGCAGACTAAACTAGTGTGAAGAAGGAGAAACTAGCGTCGAAACCCTTTTCTCATCATCTCATGATGAACATCGTGGAAGAAACGTAGGATTTTTCTGGAATTTTGGCGTGGTTCTCCTGTTGAACTTCGGCGTTTTTGATGATCATTGAAAGCGTTTCCTCTGGTTCCCCCGACGTTTTGTCATCTGGTTTCGGAGAGTACTCCGATGGAGATCTTTTTGGTCACCGCTTGTGAAATTGTGTCTCGGTGTGAGGATGGCGCTATCATGGTGAGATCGAGTTTCGAGTTGAGACTGGTCGATACCTGATGAAACGCTCGCCAGCATCTGTTCTTCAGGTGTGTAGAGTGGGATGAAGTGAAATCATGGAGGAGTGCGGGTGAGTATTTGTGGAGAGAGCGGGATGAGACCTTGGGGATTGACGACGCGAAGCGTGTAGTAATACTGTTGGCGGTATGGCCTCCGGTGGTGAGTCTGGTCTTCTTACGGTACGAAGGGGAGATGGACGAAGCCTTTGCTGCCGTGATCAAAGCTTGGTTTTGAAATTGCCTTGCATATCGAGACGTTCGTGGGAATTGGTGCGTTGCTAGCATTTTGAGACGAGCCTGCCAGCTATCGTACGCGTTATCCAAACCCAGTGGGTATCGGCCTTGTCCATTTGCTTTCGATTTGTGTTCGTGGCCGCATCGACAATGGGCACAGAGACTTGAGCTTGTCTCACAAATTGACATTGGCTGAAGTCCTGAAGGTAGCATCTTCGGTTAGCGAGACCATGTTTCCTGGGCAATAGTCCGATCGCTTTATTCGCAAGACAAGTCCGATAATGGATGATTTTCCGCGTATAGGTCGACCTGGCGTATCTGCTTCGGAACTGCCTTGGCCATACGAAGCAGTAAATCTCGTCGGCTGTTACAACCAATGCCCCTTCATCGTTCGCACAAAATTCTGTGCATGACACATTTCCAGCAAACGGCAGGCCAGTGTCGTCAATTCGAAGTGCCTTGGCCGAAGAGTGTGTGATGTAAATGGCTCAAGACGTGCAACGGCCACAGCAGTGGCTCCAGCCCATCACGCTAGGCAGCAGTCCCATTGCATATAGGCTGATGTGAAGCAGACCTGGGACTCAACTCTTCAATAGCCTTGGCACAGTCCCTTTATAAAACGTTCTTCGATTCGAGAGTTCGTCTCGGACACAGATCCAAGTGCCGGAAGCATGAAACACATAGAGTTGATCGTTACCGATCTCGTGTTGATCCTGTCTGCAAGCCTGAAGCAAAGGTCCATCACAGATACTCCACTGCCCTGCTTCTTCAGCAAGAAACGTTTCTCGCTTGCATTTCCTTGACAGCATCGCGCATTAGAACCAAAGCGCAGAAGATGGCCTATAGTTCGCGACCCTTGACACAGCATGTTTCAACAGGGTGATGCCTTTCTGCAGTAAGGATTGACTACTGATCTGGCGTTCGACTGTCGGAAATGGTGTTGGAGGCCGTTCTATCCCCGACGGGGTTACCGTCATGGCATTCTTTCTTGACGCTGAACCTTTGTGAGACGTTCCACCTTTTCTTGGAATGATTCCAGTCTTCCGATACGAACGTTTCTTAATCGTGATAGAATGTTTCCGCTTTGGCTTCTGTTTGGCGCTTCCAAAAGTTGTGCTGTGCTGCTCATCATCGTCGGAAACTCTGACGAGTAGCCAGTATCGTGGATCATCTGGTGGAAATGCAAAGTCTCGTCTGACGAATGCAGGCTCTACACAGCTGCTGCAGAAGTCTACTCCTTCTTGGTCGTCGTGGTTGCGAAAGCAGTGGTAGTTGTCACAATGGTCTGTATCTGCCGATCACAGTTGGAGGTAGTGTCGCCGAGCTGCTGACAGGCTGGGGCAGGCGTGACAATCTGAAAAATGGCTTGGGTAGTAGGCATCGTGTTCAGTCTCTGCAACGTCGTTCAATCGAGCACGGCACTGTGATCAGTCACAGCAGAACACACGAGCAAAATTGTTGGCCGAACTCCAATGTAACGGCCAATGTCATGATATTGGGCAGCGCGTTGGCTACGTTTGATTGGGTCTGCCTAAATGCCTCAATAACAGCATTGAGTTGGGAAGGAAGGGTGCTGAACGAGCCAGGCTTCGTGGATTGAAAGGCGAGGAGTCGACCAAGCTTGCACGCAATAACTCCTTAACATCTTCCAAGGAGTTGATGCATCGGAACGACTCGGGAGCACTCGGGAGCAAGCTGGTATGAGATCGCGTTCAAGACGTGAGTTTTGGCCTTCGTGCTGCACAGCATGCTCTGGTGTGGTACCCACGGACGGTGAAGTCGAAACCTCGAAGACATCAAGGTGTGGGATGCGGCATCCCGTCTCTGCACTTGGTCATTTGCTTGCAGTGAAGCAAATGTTTCCATTCCTGGAAATCGCAATTCCCAGCACGTGGCTGGTTTTCTTGTCAACATTGTCTGGGATGCCCTTCATAACAAGTTGACCAGGGAACATGGACCTGGTGATCTCCCGCCGACACCCGGCGGACTATACTGCGAGCAGTTGGGCCAGACCGTTGGCCAACAGGTCGGTCGGCTTTACAGCTCGCAGCCGCACATCGACACTGTTGGAATGCACCCCCACGCGCAAGGGCTTGGACATATGTGAGCAACGCGCCTCATCATTCACTTGGCGCTGTTGGTTTGCACCGGCAGCAACCAATCTCGCCATCCGCCGAGAGTGACATTAGTAACGCCAATTCTTGACCTTGACCAGGAACACTTCACTAATATCCACCAAGCCGGCCGTCGAACCCGAGAACGACCAGGTCGTGAAGGTTCGGGCGGTCGCCGCATTACTCGCAGAATTTTCTGTGAGGCTTCTTGCTGGCCTGTTCCAACCCTAATCGATGTTGAAGTCTGTGAAAGGACTTTCGCGGCTCTCGGAAGAATGATGGTCTAGGATCACTGGTCACGGGGAAGATTGCTCTGATACCACCGGACATGTACTCATCTGAAACGACAAGTCTGAAGATGAGGTCGGCAGTCACAGCCGGCTGTGACAAAGATCGAAAACTGTTCCGGTTGAGTGGCCTGACGAAGCATGTTCGGCGGTACTTGGACAACTGCCGGCATGAAACTGGGCCTCGTTTGACAACAGGACTTCACCTGCAGGAGTGACAGAAAGTGGCTTCTGCGCGCTGGACTTGCTTCCGGAGAGGCAACATGAAACCTCCCTGTCCTCTGCGACAGAACCATCGGGCGGCAATGTGATGATTCGCTTCCGGGGCTTGACTCAGTGGGACTTCGTTGCCCAACATGAGCCTCAAGACCTGTTGCTGGTATGCGAGGCATTTTCGAACAAGAGATGGAAGCCGGCTGTCCTTGCCTTCTCCATCCCAGTGCAGCTACCCCTTCGACGCGACAGCTTCAGATCGCTCGATCGTCTGCAGTTCTGCTTGATGTTGGTCCCGAAGCTGAAAGTGGCTCATCTCGTGGTCCAAACCGTCGGAGTTGTATCCTCGAGGGTTGGTGGTTGGGACATGGCTTAAGCGCTTCAGGTTGAGAAAGTCTGATGAGAGTAGCCGCAAAGTGTAGCCGCATGAAGCTTGCGATAACTTCACCTGTGTTGTTCTGCGAGTAAGCTGAGGTGAAGAGGAGAGTCACGGCTGTAGTAGAGTCGCAATGTGATCAAGGAAGGTGCCAATGCTGAGGTTGTTGACTCTCGCCTCCCGCAATCTTCTGGCGCTTCACTTTCATGAGCTCGCACCAGGACTCGGACCGCGCATGGACGGAATGCCACGTGGGAGTGAGGATGTCGTGTCGGCCGTTAGCTAGTGGCCGTATTGGGCATTCGACTTCAAACGGAGATCTCAGGAGTTCCATTGTGATGTGTTGTCCCTACATGAAGTGTCAATGTCTACCACATTATGTTAGGAAGGCGGTCTGCAATCCGGTGCCAGCTCCTTTCTCCCGCAGCAGATCTTGTTTGTCATCCCGAGCATTGGGCGTCTCGTCAGAACGTGCCAATTTGTCGATCTTAGCACTCCTGTTAAGGTTTGATACGACGGCTCCCGACGATGGCAGTGTTTGCGAGCCCGACATTCGCAAGCGCCATTTTGGGCTTTGCGTTGCCGGGCACCGTTCGTTGCTCGCGCTTACCCTGCATACGTGCTGTGCTAATTCTGGCCTTTGTTTCCGCGCGTCAAGTACGCATTCCGTTGATCCAGAAGACTGTGAACAGATGGCGGTGTCGCACCCAAATCACGGTTGCACTGAACTGGCAGTGTTTGCGATATTGAGTTTGATGAACAAGGTTGCGAGTACACTTCATTCCAAGGTCTTGCGTTGTCACAGCAAGTCACTCCGTATGCATGTAGTCTGCAGTGAGGACAGCTGTTCAGAGGTGCCAGCAGCGCAACGATGTCCATGCGTTGCAGCTGCAGGACATTGCTGCAGCCCCTAACGCTCTTGGACAGGACCCAGCAACCGGTCTATTGCACAGCACGAGCGCCCAGTGGGGCCTCGGAGTGGTCTTGTTCGCAACTCCGTGATGAGGATTCGAAGCGGTGGGGATGCTGTATGCGAGTCTGCTCATGCCTTGGAAGCATGCATGATGCATAGATTGTGTGCTCCTTCACACCGACCGCCTTGCGAAAGCTGTCAGCTGGTGCCAGCGTAGCAGCGGCATAATGCACGCCGTGGAAGGATTGCCGCGTGTGTGTATTAAAGTGTTTGTCGCACAGAGAGCGAAGCGGGAGCTCGCTTGTTTGATATGCAGCTGGCATGGCTTTGAGCAATGGGCGGGCAGGACTTCAGCTCGTGCTGCCAATAATACCGGACATGTCTCGGTGGCGGTTGATTAGATTGCATTGCATGTGTGGATCTCGCAGCACTCCTTCCAGTTGTTCAGGGAATATCGTCATTAACTCGCGGCAAGAGCGTTTGAGTGTTGTTCGAAGCGATGCTGTAGTACATGCAATGCGCTTCTACCTGAATCGCCGATGAGCGTGATCGACTGTGCTCGTGACGAAGATAGCGATGACAATCGTCAGCTGTTTGAGGACGAGCACCGGCAGTTCGGACGAAGGCAGCATGTCGTGCAGGCATGCGTGAATGGCGCAACCGAGTCACGAGCCACGGCGTTGACATGTCTCGCGCGCCTGCAGGTGGCCTACTTCAGATATGTTGAAAATTAGTCGGAGATGTTGAGGGAAAGTGAGAAGAAAAAGTAGCACGAGGTGACACTTCATTGGACACAAAGGTCAATCGCTATTCAAACAACTAACAAACTCGGCGCGCATGTTTCTGCTGCAGCCTCTGGGGTATCGTCCTCCTCCGTATCCATGCATTAAAACCTTTGTAGCGCCAGAAAATATCCCATGCAAGCCCGCCATTTCATCAGCATGTACTATTAACCGACAGCGAATCCAGCCGTTCCAATCTGCCCGGGAGTGGGATCCTATACCCAATGTATGCCAACGAGCCCGCGAAAAGTAAATAATAGTGATAACACATGCCGCCCAGCAGCCTTGGAAGAAGTGTATTAAACGAGGTAGTGTTACAGTCGTGGTGGTGAAGTACGGCGAACGAGTCGAAGGATGCCGGAGTTTGCATCATCGACGTTGATGACTTTCGCCGAGGGATGTAGTCGAGAGCTCCAAGTCATTGTGGAGAAGGTGGTCTTGCGAAGAGAACCAGTAGGGTTTGCCAGTCGTCGAGTGATCTCGATGCCGAAGCTGGACCTGCCGGATGGAGCGGAGGTCAGATGGTGACGAGGGCCCTGGATACGCGGGCCAGGCGGTTCGAGGTGGTTCACGAATCGTCTGGCGCGCGGTGCCTTATCTTTGCGGTCCCGCGTCGCTTCTTGTCGATCTCGCTCTGTCGGAGTTGGTGACGAATTTCAGCCGAGCCATCGTACTGTTGCGTGTGGTGAGCAACACTTATTTGGTAGGCGTGGGAGGCAGAGGCCGGCTTGGAGGTGGGTATGGTGGTGGTCCAAAGGTCGAGGCAGGCATTGTGGTGGGCGGTGATTCGGTCTCGCCGAGCTTGAGTGCGGTGCTATAGTGGTGTGGTAGGCTTGTCGTCAATGTGATCAATGTCCGGTCGTGTAGTCGTAAAGGCCAACTCTGCAAGCGTGGTCGTGATGGTCTGATGTGTGATGGGAGCAGAGGGGGGAGCGGAGCGGCAAGGTTGCTTATATGTTTGCGGCCTGGCAACTTTTCTCCCACGCAAGTCGATGACGGATCATTTCCCATGGACCCATGATGCAAAACGGGAGCATCTGTGCTCGGCGCCCAACCCCGGGCGGTGTGAGTCTGTGCCTGCCTGCCACGCCTGCCTGGTTCAGGAGGCCTGCTTTTTTCACTCGCCGTTGGCGCAGAGCTAGGTTCGAGCTAATAATGAAGCCTTGCCGCAGAGGAACGCATGCATGACCCGCCCTACTGTACCTGTACCGTTCGCATCCTTTGCAGCCCGAGTGAAGGTTTCAACGTAACCGGCCTCGTGTCATCGTGAGCAAGGAAGCCGCCTGCGCAGCGATCGCCGGCAGCACACAGTCGACGTCAATTTCTTTGGCACGTCGGTGTCCCATGTCGCACGGCGGGCAACCACACTCCTCGTGCCCCTGCCGCATTGCACCGGGCGCGCGCAGCACTCCTATGCGGTCACGGCGACCGCGCACGCCACGGCGGTATGGGATCATTCTAGATGGGTTCCAGCAGGCGGGCTCGGACGGATCGCCCTATTGCCATTCCGCTCCATGCCGCTCGCTCGAGCGGCGCTCGCTGGCAAAGCTTCCACAGCTCAGCGTCGTGCAGGGATGAGGGCGAGCAGCTCGCGAAAGCTGCAAGTTGCCTGCAACACCTGCCGTGCCGTTTCCGCACGCCGGCGAACGCCTGCGTTTGGCCGTTTTCCTGCACAGAAGCTGGCGGGCAAGTGGCAAATTTGTCTGCAACGCACTCCTGCGTGCGCGCCGAGACCGACACCACTACTGGCACCGGTGCTGCCTCCAGCGCGCACTCCATAATCTCGCTTGCCGGGGGGTGCAGACAGGCGCGGATAGAACGACGGGAGAAGCTCCTCGAATGCGACCGCTTGCCAAAAGCGTTGCCTTGCATCACTCGTCCCGCCGCCATTCCTGCAACTCTCGCTGTACGAATTGTGCCTTCTCATCACGAGGCGTCATGGACCCATCGTCACGGCCGGCAATAGCGTGCGCAGTATCATGGAAGAGCTCCATGCCGCGGACTGCTTCTCGCGCTCTCACTGGACCGCACACAGAGCACATGTAGCGAATCTGCCGATTGACACGACTGAGGGTGGAAGCTGGGCGGAAGCTGGCGCAGCATGATCGCGAATGCGTCAGCGGGCGCCCGGAGACGACGACGACGGCCTCGCTTCTCTCTGCCTTCGTCCGCTGGATGGAACGCTTGGCCACGTGGACGCCGTGGACGAGCAGCGAGGCCGTCCGGAGCTTCGTCTGCGCCCACCCGTGTTCTAAAAAAGTCATCACAGGAACGAAAGCTTGCAGTGTGCAGCAGCCTCTCGTTCCTGCGCGCCCGCAATTGGAAATACCACGAGCGCCCGCGTCTGCTGCCCGCGCATTCCCTGCTGTCTTGCACAATCGGCACTGTGGCAGCATCGGCGGATGTGGTGGGAGCGAAACCCGACCACTCGTGATTCGTCGCTCGTTCTCTCCGCTCAGCGCTGTACCTGCATGATCACCGACGCCTGCTCCTGATCAACGATCCACCGTCGCCGAGCCGTCTCTTCAACAACGTCATTCGCGTGTTTCAGGCTACATTGAGATCGGTTGTCGCGCATGCACCAGTCACCATGCCGTTGCTGCGAGATGTGGGAGGAGATGCGGTGGCCGACACGCTGGTGCAATCGTCGGCGTCCACGGTGCTTGCGCGCGGCACTCCCTGACGGCTGCAGCAACGACATTCGCGCAAACCTTGGGGGCGGTGAAACATGGCGTATTGCTAGAATTTCGTGTGGCTTGACATTGGAGGGGCACTTTTCTGGTCTGTCGGATGCGCTGCCGACGCTGATGATGTTGCTTTGTCCGAATCGGCGGTACCTCCTACGCGACAAGGAACAGCTCGTCAGGCTTTTCCTGTTCCTTTGTGTCGACTGGGGTGGGGACCGTAGGGTAGGTGCATGTCTCCTCATCCCGGTCAGAAGGCCAAAAGGCCGCGCTTCCGTTCCTCGTCAAGATGACAAAGCCACGTTCGCACACGGCATCAGAAGACCTCACGTATCGAGTCTGACAGAGACGTCGTACGCCGTCTACTTCGCCATGTCTCTCCGATTCATGCGCCTTGGCGTTCCATTCACACACAGTCTGATGAGGAGCTGTGCTGAGGATATCGGGACCGCAGGCTGCATACCACTTCGCCGGAATGTCACTGCACTCGATATTGCAGCTGCAGCAGACCAGACAATGCGCCATCTCATTCCGCGGACATTGCTCACAGGATCCATGAAAGCACAATCGCACATCGCGGCTCGTTGGGACACCCATTTCCGTCTGCTGGCGCCCGCTTCGACCTCTTTGAGGCTATGCATGCATGTCTAAGCCGTGTGATTACTTTGCTGCACTCATCACCAGGCCGAAAAATGCATGTAAGCGGCTAATGGGAGGAGAAATTTCCCCAGTTGGCTGCTTTCACGCAAGTCATGGTATGGATGTCTGTGGTCTCAGACCACCCAGGCGGTACTTCTGCTGCCTTCAACTCTATTCCAGTTGATACTGGACCTTGCGAAGTCAATCATACTGCCTTCAGACTCTGTGTGCGAAAACTCTAAAAATTTCAACATGCTGCATCTTCCAATGAAGTACACCTTTCGCTTGCCGACGGAGTTTCGAAAATTCAGAACACGCGTTGCAACCTGCTCTGCTGTGGACGATACTCCGCGGCTAGCTCTTCGCATCGCGAGACGACTTCCCCAAGCTACCCCGGCCTCAGTGTCTTCTCCGGACGTGGCGGATCGACTTCACATCCCGCGAACGTGAGGGGAATTTTGCGCGCGTGACACTTCTGTTCCTGCAGTTGAACGACAGACTGCTTGCAGGCCCATCTGCGAGGTACACCAACCCCACGGCTGACCTCAAACGTCCAGCATATCGTAGAGCTCTCCATCCGCCACGATCCGCGATCCTGATGTCTTGTCATGCCTTGTCGTGCGCAATCCTGCCTTTCGGAAGGCGCTCACGATCACAATCGGTGAGAAGACGCACCATGGGACTGACGCACGCCTGGGCAACTAGGTTTCTGTTCCTGCAGAAGCAACCACAAATCCGTGCCACGGAGGATCGCTGGGCTTGCTCCATGCAGGGACGCGATCAGCGTCGCCCGCGATGGTGCCCGCACTGCTTAGGAGTACAGCATGTCATCGCGATGGGGCTTTTCAGTGCATATGGACTAGCACTGTCTGGTTCGCGTCCTGCTATGGATCCTGCTCCCATTGCGATGACATTGCAGCTTTTGAGGCACCGAAAGCACGTCCCAGCCCTATCGATCAGGGAAATTAATATACACGATCAACATTGGCGCCACTAGATTGATCGGCTTTACTACTACATTCGTCTTCGCCCTCCTCGAATGCAACATCAAATCCCATGAACCTGGAAGATGATCCTCATAGGGCAAGTATTGAGAACAATGCAAGACAATATCCAGCACTATCGGCGCCCGTGGAGCTCTGACTCGTGCAGCCAATATCTTCGGTAGCCCCTCTCCGCAGCCTCATCGAATCCTTACTCCAGGTCCAGCTGCAAGAAGGCAATAGTCCGCAATCCCGATGAGGCATGTCTTCATGCAATGCACGAGGTGAGGTCTCGCAATCACTTCTTTGTTTCGGACTTGGCTTTTCAGCTACTGCGCAGCTGAGCTGTTCTCATGGTAGGCAAATCAGCTAGTCACTCACAGCTCTACCTTATGCTAGCTGCGAATTCTCGAGCTAATGCAGTTCACGCCTTACGAACGATCGATCTGCGCGCTTGTGGTGCGGGAAGCAAGATCAACCGGGTGCGGGCATGGTAGATTCTCAGCTGTGGCTGGAACCAAGTTACAAATGCCCTAAGGCAGGACAAGAATCAGAAACAGCACTGCGAACTCGAGCTCGGGACTTCGAGGTTTTGTTCGAGGCAAGTGTTGAATGAAGAACACGACGAGAAATCAGAAAGTTGTGGTCATTCCTGAAAATCCCGTTCTGCTGCCACCGACTGCACGCTTTCGTGCATATTGCTAACATCCGAAAGCCTTGCAAATCTCGTTCCCGGCCTTCTTCCCAGCATCAGCAAGCACGTCCGTAGCCTTCTCTACCACATTCTCCACCTTTGTCGCCACGTCCGTGGCGACCGACACAACTACAGAAGTCGCAACATGCTCCACGCTCGTGACCTTACCCGCCGCTTCAACTGCTTCCTTCGTCACCTGTGCCAGTACACTCGTGACCTTGGGCTCAAGTTCTGACTTCCATAACGGCACCAAAGCGCGTTCTCCCAACTCCTTGTACGCTGACGCTACCTCCTTCGCACCCGAGATGAGCTTCGCCGTGGCCAGATCGCCGAGATCACCCGTCCACGGAATAAAGGTGTTTACGCTCGCCGATGCAGTCATCGGAGTGAGCTTTGTAGCACCGGTGATGGGTATACACGTCGAAACGAGATCATACTTCGTCGAAGCTAGAGTCTGTCTTCCTGTGGTCTTTAATTTCCACATGCCAACGGATTCTTTCGCGACGATTTCTTGACTGAGATCCAAGTCGAGATTGACGCCTGAGATTCCGTCGTCTTGCACATTTGTGCTCTCGTTGCCATGTTGCTGAGACTGCACATTCGACGACAGAGAGATCGCATTCGTGCCTTTTCCGTGCCCACACGCTGGCTGCCTGTCATCCACCGTAACATTAAGCGCCAACTCCGCAGCACTGAATTGAAATCCCACACTCGCTCCTTGTCCCAAGATTTTCCAGTCAAGACTTAACTCCAGCTTCGGCCCGATCTTTCCATGAACCTGCAAATCGTCTGAAATTCCCGGCGGCAGGGCTTCAAACTTGGGGTCAAAGCCAGTGAGCTTCGGTTTCAGAGGATCAAATACATCCCATTTGAACTCGACGTTCTGAGGAAAAGACAATTTGTATCCCACTTGCACCGCCAATTGCTCGTCAATCGGAGAGTAGAAATCCGAGGAGAGGAGGAATTTTATCGTAGGCCCCATGTCGAGGATGCCTTTGATGTGGATTCCAGCGTTGGGGACTACGTAGCCCCAGATTTCGTTATCTTGGACGGATCCACTTGCTATGGCTGTGTAGATTTCGAGGAGGAGTGTGACGGTTGCCGAGATGGAAGAGGCCGTGATGTGAAGAGTCCCGCCGCCTGTGAAGCCATGAATGTCGATGCCGAAGTCAATGTCGCCGGTGATGGCGCAGGTGGAGCAGGTCAGGCGGCCGATGGCATCAGGATTGGAGAGGATTCCGTCTGGACGAAGGGAGGCTGGTAGATTGATTCCGTACCCAGAGAAGTCCTTATTGAGCGAGATGTGGCCGCCGCGTTTGTGTAGCGTGTGAGTTGATGTCTCGTCACGTTGAATCTTGAGATGCCAATTATTGCCAAAGGCTTCTTCGAAGCTGATGGGCTTTGCGGTGAGATGGACTTTGTTGGTCTTGTCGTCAAACTCGGCTTTTGTAGCTTTCCAAGCCTGTCTTGGAGAGCCATCGGTGCTGTTCCGATCACAGTGCTCATTCTCCGTGATCAAGATGACAGCATGTTCCTTGCCGTCATTGATCCATTGCCACTCCTCTCTCACCTGTCATTGAGTTATGATTAGTACATGCAATGTGACTTATCCCATCTGCACACTCACCTGCTGAAATTGTACCTTTTTATCAAATGGTAACTCCACCTTCCCATCCTTCTCGCACTTCGCGGTATTGATCACATCATCAAAATGCTCCATACTCAAGACCTTCGTCATCTTCTCTTCACTTGCTACGTCCAGTTTTGCAAACTGCTGTCCGTGTCCACGTTGGAAATCACTTGGAGCATAATATATACTAGCACCATCCTGCAAAGCCACATTTCCCGACGCATTCGTCGCGGTATTCCTTACCCTCAGCGTTCGCTTGCGGTGGTTGGATGAAGCTATGCTGCTGTGATTTGTAAACATTGATTCGCGAATAGGGTCAAAGAACCTGCGTTCGTCGCGCACGAGTTGCTTGATTGAAGCGAGCCTTTCCACTGTAATGTTCAGATCCACGGGTGTCGGTGGATCATAGGCCAATACCTTCTTGGGGGCTGGGGTCGGCTTGATGGTGACGGCGAATGCAGCCAGGATGACTGTGAATGGTACATAGTAGCGCATGTTCTGAGAGGAATCGTGCTCTTCATGAATCCTGGAGACTTCTGTTCACAGGTGTGGCGGGCATATTGTTGATGCGGCCGAATTTGACACGCTGGATATCCAGCTGGACTTGTATCAGATGGAAAATGCCAGCTGACTTGTCGTGATGCACACGGCAGGCGGTATTGGAAGGTGACGCTGCGATATGATCCCTCGCTTGTAAAAGTACATGAATTCAGACCCTAAAGAAAGCCTTCGTCTTTGCATATCTCAAAGTACTTTTCCCATAAACCGCTGTGATCCATGGCACAGCTATTCCGCATCCTTCTGTTGGATGAGCCCGTCAGCCGGGTACTCTGCGACCTTCCTCTCGAATCGCGCCTCGATAGCGTTGAGCACTTCCTGGTCGCGATCAGAGCTAATGAAGCTGATAGCAATACCCTTCGTTCCGAAACGACCAGCACGGCCCACGCGGTGGAGGTAAGTGTCAGCAGCTTGGGCAATGGATTCCTTGTACTCTGCCGAGCCCTTGTCGGCTCCACTGGTCTTCTGACGCTCCGCTTCCTTGTTGGAGGTCGAGTCTGGCATGTCATAGTTGATGGCCAAGTTGATCTTCTCAACATCGATACCACGGCCGAACACGTCAGTGCTGACACAGATACGATGGGCGAAGTTCTTGAACGCGGTAAAGCGCTTGATGCTGACCGGATATTAGTATTTCATGCTTCGATCAGCCGAATGGGTCAACTTACCGCTCGTCTTGCGACATTTGCGAGTGCACAGTGACGGAAGGGAAGCTGCATTCGCGCAGGAGACGATCAAGCTCGTTCGCACGGAGCGTGTTCTTGACGAAGATGATGACTTGGTTGTAGTCCAGGGTATCGAGCAGATCATTGAGACGTCGGTTCTTCTCGTCCTCGGTAAGCTTGACATAGTATTGCTGAAGACCGTGCAGAGTGAGCTTAGTCTCGTCATCGACGTAGATCTCAAGTGGGTTCTGCATGAACTTCTTGCAGACAGGTTTGGTCTGGTTGGACAGTGTTGCCGAAAACATCATGACCTGCTTTTGTGTTGGAGTGGCACGGAAAATCTCCTGGACATCACGGCGCATGTCTGCCAGCGTGTTAGCTCAATCATGACATGGAAAAGCGGTTGACAATACCAATCTGATCCAGCATCTTATCGCACTCATCGAGCACGAATCTTGAGACACTTCCCAGACGCAACTTCTTCTCCCTAACAAGGGCGTTCAGTCGACCTGGAGTTGCGACGATGATGTGTGGGTGCGTGGACTTGTTTGCGAGAAGCTTCTCGTTCTCCTTGATGTCGGTACCACCGTAAAAGACCTCAGTCTTGACATCTGGCATGTACTTGCTGAAGCGCTGGTACTCATTCTTGATCTGGAAAGCCAGTTCACGCGTGTGACACATGACCAGGACGCTGACCTCGCCGTTGACTGGCTCAATCTGCTGCAGAGTCGACAAGACAAACACTGCTGTCTTTCCGAGACCAGATTTGGCCTGGCAGAGCACATCCGTCCCGAGAATGGCCTGAGGAATGCATACTTGTTGGACTGTGGAGTGATGTTAGAAGCGTTCGTCCAATCGTTTATACGCAAGAAAGCATTCTTGAAAGAGCAGAGCGTCCATCCATCGTTGTAGTCTCTGTGCCGCAGTGTCGACAAAGCGCGCACAGGCTTATCGCCTCACTCCAAAGCCTGGAAGTGCATGCACCCCCACTCCAGGCCATCGATGCTTGGAGAATCCTCGCTGTCGCATCGCCGCTGTGAAGCGGACTGCGTCCAACTGCACGACGCCGCAAGCTCATGCTATTGCTGTCCCCCAACTGCCCCTCGCTCCGCGACACAGCTATGCTCGGCCGACTTGGCAATCTCTGCGACCCGCTGAGATAGATGTGTAGTGCCTCTCGAGATTCTTCGTCTTACTTTGCTCTCACTTTTGATGGACTAGATGGATGGACGCCCCTCGCTCGATCTGGCGGGACTGGGTGGCAGACTCTAAGCAGATTGTATGAAGATGACTAACCCTCTGATGGATGCTCGAAACCGCAGTCTGTGATGGCCTTGAGGAGTTCCGGCTTCAAGAGAAAATCGCGGAAACTTTGAGAGTGGACACCGACGTAACTGCCCTTGCCTTTGTCGGCGCCAGCTCCAGATACTGTCAGGTCTCCCTTCTTGGCATCGCCGTTCGAGGCGGCAGCGGCACCAGTTGCACCCGCAGCGCCATCGGTGGGCTGAAGCTCCTCATCGGAGTAGTCAATGAGATCCTCCTCGCCAGACATGGTGGTGGTTAGTCGTGTGTTAAAGGTGACTCGGTCGTGACAGCGTTGTTCGGCGGTGGGTCGGGAGCGCGCTGTAGTAGAAACAAGCGCGGCGGAAAGACGGCGGAGTGAGTGGTGAGGTCGTGTGAGATGCGCCGCTGCGAAGTTGACGGCGCTGTCGATGGCGGGTGAGGTGGTTGTTGATGGTCGAAGTTCGAAGACTTGAACGCGCGCGCCGCAAGCGGATATGCAGAAACGGGAAGGCCCGCCAGCCTTGGCGGCAAGAGCCACCAGACTTGAGTTGAGTAGACATCACCCACAACCTCGCGTTGCACAACGATGAGGTCTTATTGATGCGAAAAATTTGCTCGACGGCACACTGCAACCGCAAAGCTCTCAATATTCGTCTTTCCTTCTCATTATGGCCAAGGAGAAGACCAAAGGCTCGAAGGGAGCGCACAACAAGCATCTGTCAGCTCGTGCCGCGTTCCTCTTGCGCGCATCAACATATTTGGCCTCACAGCAAGCTGTTGAACAGAGCTCTGAACCTCTCCCATCAACTACGAACACAAAGTTGCCCGATGAACCAGTCACTACGACTGCCGGTACAGCCAACCCCGTGTCCACGTCATCCCAACAAGCGTCTCTTGGAGGCTTGCCTTTCTTGCTCACTGCACAGCTTAAGCAGGTAGCGCTGCGTTCGCAGACGCGTCTCGACACGGAAACAAAACGAGCGATTTGCAAGGTCTGCGGCGCGGTATTAATTGAGGGCCGAACGTGCGCAGTCTTCGTCGAGAACACATCCCGTGGCGGCAGAAAGCAGCACGCAGATGTCACAGTCATTGCATGCTGTGCCTGTGGAAACGAGAAGCGCATTCCTACTGGTGCAAAGCGACAGCAGAGAAAGAACCAGCGCATCTCCGTCCAACAGCGGTCGCCGGTCGAAGCCACTTCGCAGTCTCCACAGCATCTTCCGAGGGTATTGGTTCCAAAGCCACAAATGGGTATCAATGCTGCTGCTACTTGACCGATGTGCGGTCCTGCGAGTAACTATACAGACCGCGAAAAGGCTCTGTCCTGCTCGTTAAGCCCACGAAACACTACATTGGCATGCGCCTTCGGCGGCGTGCCCGGTCGGCTCATTCATTCTTTCGCCAACCTCGCGCCTCTACGGTTCTGTCCTTGTCTTGGGAAATGCGTTCGCCGCCTTGCTCACTGCGACTCCCTGCGAAATGACGATGATGAGCTGGAGGGACTGTGACCTGCGTTCAACTGTTGCCAGCATTCGACCGAGTTCTGCGGCGGCTGCTGTGGGGGATGCTGGTGCTGGAATAAACCTGCGCCACCTATATCCGCTGCCATCGGCCACGCATGATTCAATCTGGCCTCGATGCTACGAAGTGTGGCACTCATGATATCAATGTCACTATTCAAGCTCGCAAGAGTCTTATTGTAAGTCTCTGCGAGCTTGACCATCTTCTCCATGGTGTCATCCTTTCTGGAAACGAGGTTGTTAGCGTCGTGCATACGCTCGAGATTAGGGAGCCACGCACTTTGTCGGAGGTACATCTCGGTACTTGCAGTCAGTATGTTGCTCTTCGCAAGACTGGCAGGGCTCGCCACCTAGTCACGAAGACAATATCAGCAACATGTACATTCTGGACCTGAGCTGCGTCTTTGGCTCACCATCGCATTTCTGCTTGCGTTTTCGACATTCCTCGCACGCCTGTCTGGTCAGTTGACGACGAGAACGTTCTCCTGGCCACCCACCTACCGTTCTGGTTCGTTTTATGCGTCTGGATGGCTTATCCTCGTCCCCCTCAATGGAAGTGGTTGATCTTTGCGAGCTTGCATGCCTCCTCACACTGGCAGATCCGCTGGGCAGATGAAAGGTAGCCGCTGTGCTGCTCTGCGGCCCGTAACCTTGGCTAACGTAAATCATATTCGACCCTGCACTCATGTCGCTGGTGGAGCCGAAGCCGAAGCTAGACTGTCGTGCCATCGCGTCGTCGACGTATCCGGGTGTATAATTTTGTGGAATGCCGTAATCCCAATCCGATGGAGCAATAAAGTCTGGCTGTTGGAACGAACCCATCTCAGTTAGGTAAGGCGAGGATGACGGCTATGAGTCGAAGAATGGTCAAACAAAGTTTGAAAGAGACGACTAGGCTGAAGAGGAAAGGCCGTCGTACCAGGTCGTGCGGAAGATGCTCAGCGAATCGCGGCGGCTCTCAAGCCTTAGTACACTCCAGCTTCGTTCTAAACCCGTGCTCCGGCTGAGTGACGACAAGGACCCTTTCTCCAAGAGCACAGCCATCAGTGACGATCCCTCTGTCCACATTGTCAGTCTGCCGACTGCATGATATGTGCAGATACCACCCACCGGCTAATAGCGCACCAATGTGAGCGGCTTCATTGGCCACCTACCAGGTATGCACAATGCCACGGCCGTGTAGAGTGGGACCATTCTGCAACTTACTGAACTCTAATCTCATCTGCATCCTCCCCTAGCAGGCATATTCGGAGACTGTGAGCCAGACGAGCTCAGCCTTGGCAGGATCCTCGAGGAGATCAATCCCGGAGCAAGATCTGTTGAGCCGCACCACACGCCGTTAGAGGTTCGATCGGTCAAGTGTTCTTGTGCCAGTTTGCGCCTTTACGTTCTCGAACGACGCGATATTGAAACGTACAACGGCCAGCCCGGTGCAAACCCAGCATTACTCCATGCACGCCACTGCAGCTCCTTGGCTCCGTATTGGTGCATGCAGCGCTGGTCGCCACCGCGTCAACCACGTCAACCATGTCAACCACGTCAACCACGTCAACCACGTCAGGCCCGTCAACCACGCCACTTTTCATGCAGTACACGAAACGCGACAGGGTGTATCAATTTCTAGAGACTGTGGTTTGGGGCTCAAGTGCCACAAATCACGACGCGAGAGACGACTGGTCGCTTTCAGCGATGCGTACCACACTTGGAGAGCATGCCCGAGCTAGCAATAGGTGATGTGTATCAAACACCTTGGATGCGCTACTGTTCTCAGCTAGCTGCATAGCAGGACCTGCGGACCAACTTGCCCCCACATCAGCGGTGGCGGACGCGTGAGAGTGGGGCTGCGACGTCCACACATACCATATCGTACGCTGGTGCTAATAAAGTGATCGCGATGCGTCCCCTGCACTGCGTCGAGTTCGTGAGATTGCATTGCCTACATGGGGGAGCCTCCAAGAACATGAAACTGCAGCCTGGATAGTGCACTGTAGGGGGAAGGTCGTCTAGGTTGCACATCGGGCCTTCCTGGGAACTTCTCTCGTCACAAGCAGGCCTTGGGCTCGTTTTCCTCAGATGCAAGGCAGGTCCATGGTTAGGGGCGGTACCAACGCATACACTCTTGTGCAACGGGACCAAACGCTCCGCAGCAAGTACGGTGAGCTCTGCAAGCGATGAAGACCCTCAGTCTTACACATTCGACTGTTCAGCAGAGGACGACACACTTGCTTCACCGCAAGACCAATGCCTACCATGTGGACGGTCTCGAATCTAGTGAAGATGCTGGAAAGCATCTCAGCATGTGCTTGCATGAGGATGCCTGATCTCCACCTGCAGCTCACTATGGTCGGACCTGGCGCTAACAGTATTGCCCACTCTTTGCGAATGCGTGCAAAAGCCCATGGTGGCTGGAACATCCACATCGAAGCGCAGAGTCGCGTCGTGCTCAACGCGCAATAGACAACCGATGTGACCTGGTTGTTGCAAAGAGTTTACCCAAAGATGGAGCGTAACCACGCGGCCCGCGGCTTTCCACTGGCCAATTCCATGAGCCTGGAATGGTCGCTTGCAGCGGAAGAGGTCGAGCACATTCATTAAAGGCCAGGGCAATCACCTTCAGCAGTGCTGTGCGCCGAGCTTGTGCGATGCTACTCACGCTTCCCCTCATTCCTGAGTGCATCACATACGCAGGCACTGCACCTGCCAAACTATAAGCGTAATTGCTTGGAGAACACTTTGATAGTGATAATTCCTCACCGCCGTCTGACTCTGCCTAGTGCATGCGCAAAATTTGATTCGCGCTCATCAGCACTACAAAACATTCCAGATAGTATCGGGATCCGTACAAGGGAAGTAACGCGGACATTTCCCAGTCGTTTCAAAAGCATGCCGCGTAGCCGCAGCCGACCCTGGCTGTTGCGTTAGGAGGTAGCTGCGAGAAGCAGAAAGGTAAGCCGGCACTGAGCATAACGTCGCAACGAGGTATGCAGCCACAGACGTGGTTTGGCTCCTTTCCCGGGAGCGCCGCGCTCCAGGAGTAGAATCCTCCTGATGATGTGCATACCGCCTCCACGTAAGTGCGGATGGTAGGTCCGCTCTGGGGGATCCACTTTGAAGCGAGTCCAGACCTGCTCTGCGCGGAACGCTTGCTTGTCAAGTTTGTTCGAATAGTGAAGAGCAGCAGTGCCATGTCGTTCGCTCATCTCGGCCTTGTTTAACAGCATTAGACGCACGCAGCCCGTCTCATGCAATACTAGGCATTGGCATACTCTCTGGAGTTTGGTGTTTCTGCAGCAAGCATGCTTGCGATGGTTGGCCATTCGCTGTTTGTCAAAGCTCGAGCCACAACACGTGATCTTCACTCAGCTTCCTGAAGAGGCAGTGATCTACGCAGTCCAACCTCGACACCGCATCGTGCAGCAGCATGGTCCCGCCAAACCCTTCAATAATCGGACAAACAGATGCATCGAAGCGATCCAGGAATTAACGCACTCTCAAACAAATGCACGCAAGCGATATGGCGACCTCCGTTCCAGCTGTGTACATCCGTGGGGGCACAAGCAAAGCTTTATTTTTCCATGAATACGACATACCACCAGCCGGAGCAGCTCGGGATCGCTTCCTGATGCGGGTTATGGGTTCTCCAGATCCCATGCAGATTGATGGCATGGGAGGGACATATCCTGTCACGTCGAAAATAGCCATCATCCGCCCATCTGAGCGTGAGGATGCCGATGTCGACTTCATCTTTGTCCAAGTGTCTGTACAAGATAGTTTCGTTGACTACAATGCGGGGTGCGGGAACATCTCTGCAGGAGTCGGGCCCTTTGCAATTAATGAGGGACTCGTCAAGGAGAGGCGAATCACGAATGTTGTCGAGAACTACACGACGCAGGAAGTAAGAATATTCCAGCCACTCTCAACAAAGAAGGTTCTGGTAGCACATGTCCCGATCGATGTGCGGACTGGTCGATTCGTAGAGAAGGGCGATTATGCCATCGCTGGCTGCCCAGGCACTGGCTCACCGATACTCATGGACTATCGTCATACTGTTGGTGGAGCTGTCAAGCGAGGACTCATGCCCAACGGTGAGCCGCTGTCCAAAATGCAATTAAACGATGGCAGGATGATCGATTATACTATCTGCGATGCAGCACACATCATAGCCTTTGGACGAGCTAGCGATTTTGGCTTGCAAGGTGACGAGCACCCCAAGAAGATCAATGAAGACCGCAAATTACTGGCTTTAGTGCGAGAATTTCGTGGCAAGGCAGCTCACAGCGTTGGCATGTGTCGGAGTCCAGAAACAGTCGACCAAGACTCACCAATCCTGCCAATGGTCGCTCTTTTATCTGAATGCCCAGATGGCGATGAGGCACACATTCAATCGAGACTATTCCTTGATAATGCTTGTCATTCCGCAATGGCTGGCGCCGGAGCGACCTGTACGGCCGCTTGCAGTCGCGTTCCCAGCAGCTTGGTGGCGAAGATCATGAGAGAGGGCGCCGAGAACGACGGCATCTTCAACGTGAAGCATCCTGGTGGAGTGTTGCCGATCACCATTGCCACGCGTGACGGTCTCGGAGGTGGTGATCCAGCTTTCGAGACTCTGTCTTTTGGTCGTACTGCAAGGTACCTGTTTCGAGGTGAGGTCTTCGTACCAGATGATCTACAAAGCAATTGAAAAGGTGAAGCCACCTAGTGAATGCATGCTTCAGCTGGTAATCTAGGGGTGCTGAGGAGGAAAGATGGCAGAACGTCCCATTTCATGTGTAATTGCCGCTCCCCAAGAATCATCGTGACTTGGGAGGCAAATGCTGCACAAACCGGTCCTAGTGATGGATGAGACACGAGACATGCGGTGATCTCGGTGACTGATGGCGCACTAATGGACGCGACACATAGCACACAATTTGGATCAAATTTTCCGTACCAATGTGACCCTCTCCGATGCTGCTGCTCCTACTCTCTCACCTCCAGACAATCTCGGAGGAAGCTCCATCGCGGACGGAGTGAAGATAGTCCAGACCAAGATGGAAACGCCCATCCGCCACGCCACACCGACGATAAGCAAGGTGTCTGTGTGTTATATGCTGATCATCGATGTGTCGAGCCCAGTTTTGTGCGACCCGCAGACCCACTTGCCAACCACAAAGCTCGCTTCAACGTCTGACAAAGATGCCGGAGTATGCATATCTACCCTGGCCGTCCCACAACCTCAACGTCGTATCTGCGCAACCCCTGGACTACACCCATGATCTTGCAGAAAGCCGCCAACCATTGCCAAGACTCAGATGCGCCATTGGAGACAGATCTACGACCCATACAGAAATCGCAGAAACCTTCTCCCACTGATGCGTCACTACGGAAGAGCCTCCAGCGGATGCGAGAACCAGGTTGAACAGATAGCTCAGAGGCAGGGACTGACAGCCTCAGCATTGGTTACGTAGAGTGCATATCGATTCGACGACTCAACCAGGTCTATCATGCCTCCCGCTTCGTACTCGTGTGTGCTGACTTGGACAACTCTTCAGAGAAGGGTGTCTGCGCTAGATGGTCTTCTCTCCGGTCTCGAGGCATAATAGTGTTCAGCAGAACGCCCACAATCATACTCAAGATGGAGGGAGTTTCTACTATCAAGTTGACGCCTTGCAGGAAGCCCATCAGATGCACATTGCTGCCATCGTATGCTAGCACCTGCGAAAACCATTCTGGTACCACGATATCGAGTAAACCCACACCAAAAGCAGCCGAGAGGATGAAGCGGTTCCGCCGGGTCCACGAAATCGTCGCTAAGATTCGCATACCAGAGATTGCGATGGTGGCGTAGAGGAAGGTCTGCATGCCACCCAGCACAGTGCTAGGCATTGATGCAAATACGGCGCCAAATTTCCCGAACACCCCCATCAGAATAGTGATGACGCTGGCACAATAGCCAGCTCGACGGCTCTGAATTAGAAATCAGCTGAGAGTTCACACCAGACAGATCTGGAGAAGCGACTTACCGCATTACTCGTCACCACAATCACACCATTATTACCAGCATGGGAAACCATCGGTATAGTCATTCCCAAGCCCGCAATCAGAATTCCAATAGCATCACACAAGATTCCACCCTGGATCCTCGTGTTCGCCTTCTCGCCCACGGTTTCGATGCCACTCGCTTCAGAAGTGGCCACGATAGAAGGCATACACACCATGGCCTCACAAATGAACAGAATCATCAATGGTAAGACCAGGGCACCATCGACGCTGAGCTTGAAGGTTCGTACCCAGAGAAATGTTACAGTTGGAGCTTGCTGGATTTGAGTATTAGACCAGAAACCCGTGGCTCCGGAGATCGCACTGCCGACTGCGAGGCCAAAGATGATGCTAGCACTTTTCATCAAAGGAGATCCGACCATTTCCACGAGGAGGATCGTAACGAAGACAGAGAAACCGATCCCGATGAATTTTGGGTCGCCCCATGGCAGTGGCCTAGAAAATCATATTTGTCAGTCCAAGACATCTCTCGATCATGTTCACTTGCATATGCAACACTGCTTCTCGGCTGGAGAAGATGAAAATGTAACTCGCCTCGGAGCATTAATATTAGGACACAAAGCATTCACTCCCTGTCCATCCAGACAACTTGCTCCGCCACCCCAACTCTCCCCGGCGGTGGTCACAAGGTAGGCCCCCAGCACGAGCAGCAACAATCCCGTAACCGTTGGCGGAAATATCCTCTTCAGCGTCTTCGCCGGTATCAGCGAGACCAAGAATTGCATCCAAACGCAAACCAAACATGTCCCAATTAGAGCTCCGTAGCCGTCCGGGCAAGGTAGTCGCGCCATCGTGCCGTCAATCTCTTGGAATGCACAAGTCCCGCGAGAAGTATACAAATCAGTCCCATATTTCAGAGCGATCGGTATTATATCAAACGTGGGTCCTACGACGGACAATATTCCGCAGCCAATGTAGTACGGTGTTCCTTGAATCCTACACCTCGTGATCTGAAGCAGAGTGGCTATTCCACTCGTGATGAAACCGGCAGAAATCAGACTCTCGGTGTCTTGAGTAGAGAGGTAGAAGGCTCCGCGTGATATCGCCAGAATTGGTGTGACGATGCCGGAAATCATGGTCAGAGCGTGTTGGACGCCGAGGATGAGAATCAGAAGTAAAGGGATCCGGTCATTGGGATAGAAGAATGGTGGGATATGGTTCCGGTACTTCTTGTTAAAGGGATAGATGTTGGGTGTGAATAGGTAGGCGTAGTCGTAGGAGCCGATCAGACCATCACGGGTCGTGAGAGTATGTTTGAGTTCGGACCAGGCGGTGCGCCATCGCGAAGCCAAGGAGCCATTGTGATGTCTTTGTACAGGGCTTGTGGTGGTGTTGTAGGTTGGCAGTGAGTGCTCCTTCTCTTCGTTTGATGTAGGGGTGTATGTGTCTTGAGGCGTCGCTGAGGAAGAAGCAGAGGACGAAGCAATCGCGGAGATCTCTTCCGTGGCACCCATCTTCGTCATCACTTCTATGTCCTAGGACTCCTTCCCAAAGAGTCGAGAATCCTAGCTTGAAAGAAAATACTCGGTTTCATAAGCGGTCAGCACCTTTCATCCACTTGTCTCCTTCACCCCACCAGACAGCTCTCGCCACTTCTCTCGGAATGATCTCCATTTCTTTAGCACTCGTGCGAAAGCCTACATGGTCCTGACCTCAGGTCTCTTCTTGTACATGTCTTAGATGCTCTAGTCCGGCATTAGATCCAGACCAAGAGATGAATGCCAAGCCTTCATTGGTGCTCTTCACTGCTCAAGACATTAGCCAAAAAAGTTCCCGCGTTCTTTACTCACGAACTGCCTAGCGTCGTCTAGGTAGAACAGTCAGTGACAAGGTCCTGGATGTAATATTACAAATGACTTGACCTTGAGATCTTCGCGAACAAAGAATAATTGCCGCACAGGTAGCTTCACCGACCTTTGCCTTCAATATGCAAATACTGCATCGTCCTACACCAATGACAACTTGCCAATGTGAAATATTAGTGGACTCAGTGGTATGAGTCTCCATGGTTGACAGGCTATGCAACATGTGCATAGGCGAAAAGATAAATACTGGACCTTGAAGCGTCGAATGCAACGTGTACCAATCGTAGAGCTTGTGAGCTTCGCTATTCATGCAGGTTCCTATACTTCCGAACTTCCACCCGGTCGGCCGTCGTATAGTGTCGTGCAGTGATAATGTCAACTTGCCATTGAGTTTCTTTTTGTCAGTTGCTCGTTGCGTGGCGTAGAGTTGGTTTCCGTGTGCGGCGTGCGGAGGAAGCCATTCAAGTGCTGACTATCAATGGAGCAGGATTACCGTGAATATTTCTGCAAACTTGAGGAAATCGCAAATCAAAAGTGTGATGCACGATCATTCGGTGTGCTGCCTTGGCTGTGATATCGCGCTTTGCATAATGTCTCAGAATTCGATCCTGTCTCCGGAGGTACCACAATGTCAGCTACAGAGCTTCGTGGCATTGGACTAAAGGTGGAAAGCCATTCAGTGGTTCAGGCTCCCTATTTCCACGCGATCACTCGTCAGTGTCAACGCCACCTAATCGCATGTCGACTGAGTAACCCGAAGCAACTCGAGGGACCCCAGCGCTGCTCGATAGCTCGGCTTGGGATCTGTTGTCTCGTCCAGCGGCTCGCTATTATCGTAAACGTAACTTGTGAATGGCACGAATGCACGCAGAAGTCCGTATCGTTGTTTGTTGACGCTCGTGAGCACATACTGTTGAATTCATCCTTTGAACGAAGCCTCAAACGAATCATGTCAGATTCGCAGAAAGCCGCTCCAGTTGGGATATATGCAGAAAGCTTCTCTGCCGCAATAAAAGCAACGCAGATGCTATGCTATAGTTCCACTTCGGAGAACTGCTCGTCTCCTGCAGCAGAGGAGGATGATGCTTTGCCAATACCGGTATCACTGGCTTCTTTCCCTTTACCAGCTGAGGTCGACTTCTCGGGATCCTCCGTCTCTGTATCGTCAGACTCTTCATCTGATGATTCAGCTTCCTTCTCCTTCAACGTTGTCCCTGTCACCGATGCAGAAGATGCGCCGTCCGTCTGCGGAATCCGTTCTTGCGGGCTCGAAGGCTTCGGCGGCGGCGTTGGCGGTTCCACACCGGGTGAAGACACGCCATCGTCCTCGTCGTCACGTCTCGGATGTCCTGAGCGTTCTGGCGTGGGCGGCGTGGTCTCGATCCTAGGGCTGTCTCTCGCTCGCTCGGGTATACTCGTAACACTCGCGCGCTGCTGATGTGTACTCGGGCCCATCTGTCGCAACTTGGGATCGGCATCGAGGTAATAGCCTCGCACACCAACAATTCTACCTTCTCTCTCACACCCTTTGACCCAATCCGGCACTACGATTGGCACGTTCATCTCCTTTGCTTTCTCCCACGCCTGCCCTCTCGCTTCGGTGCAGACGAAATGTGTGGTGTCTATGCGAACGGAGTCGATCATCTTCGCGCCAATTCTGTTCACTGTCTCGGCCAAGCTGTCCTTCAGCTGGCCAGGCATTACTCCTGGCGTGATGGTGATGCCGTGCAAATCGGTCATCTTGTGTGTCTTGACATTGAGCTTCTCTGACGAGTACTGTCCCGCGCTCGTTCTCAATACCAAGTGGAACGTGTATTCGGTGTCCAATGCCAGTCCACTGATCTTGGTGCTCGTCTTGTCACGAGGAATGTTGCCGGCCTTCGTGCCATTGCGATACAGACTCAGGCTGCGGAATTCGGCGGACGCGAGCTCGACGGGATCCCATTCGAGCACGATACTCGTCTGCGTTGCATTGCGACAGCGCAATTGAGGAGGTTGGGGGGACTGAGCGCCGAATGCGCTCAAGATGTCGGTTTGGAGGGCGTGAAATTTCTGGTCGGCGATGCTCTCGGCTTGCTGGTTGCGAGCGACGTTGATGTCGACAATGCTGCCCGATTGAATGTCGGGCGGAAGCAAAATGGACGGGAATTCAATCTATGGTAAACGGTTAACAGCTGGCTTGTTGGAAGGATGCCCACTGAGTTGCAAGGGCATCATCTTACCAGTCGCTTGTCTTCGGTCAGAAGAACCGCGACGCCGGCGTCGACTTTGCCGACGGTGAGGGAAACCAACATGGCGTGAATTGGTATAGTGTAGTATGTAGTCGCGACAAAAGTGTACAGCTGCACATGAATGGGCGGAGCTTCGCTCAGGGATCGGCCGCCAAGATGTCGGACCTGCCTAATGGCATGGCACCACCACCTTCTACAAACATCAACCGCCTTCCAACCCTCTCCCACCCATCGGACACCAACAGTACCACACTCTGTTCCAGCCAAACGCATCTCTCCAGCACCACGAACGCCCAACCCGAAGCCTCAAAGCCCCTCCAGGCCGCCCCAAGCAAGCTCCATCAGACTTTCCACAGGGAAACGCCCAATAGAAGCCATGTTTGACCACGTTCCGCCATATCGTCATCAAGACTTAAAACCAACAACCGCTCTGAAGGTACCGCTCTGACGTGTAATACTGTGGTGGTAGTCTAATCCGACCTCACTCCTCCGCCTGAAACAGATGTATGAACTTACAAGGAGTGTGCCTTTCTCGCTGGTGGGCATAAGATTTCAGCGATGTCCCTTTGAGCAAGCCTACTGTGGCAGGGCGACGGCATGTCACGACTTCCCAAATAAATTGCGCGCTCGATCCGTGAGATGGGAGCGTATCTCAGGATCTCGCTACTTCCAAGAAGTCCAGACTTGCCACGCAGGACTCCGATACGAGCGCGCAGGTAAGCTCGACTGCTTTGCAAACTTCAAGGCATCTTGCTGTATGATGTCCCCATATCCGTTTGGTATCATCCTGACTGCGCTGCCATAACATCCGTCCAGAGACTCGCTCTTCGGCCAATGCCTCAGCCCCACATATGCAACTCTGCTCACTGGAACTATCGGCACTCGTCTACTGTTCCAATGTCAGCGTGCACCAGCTGTCGTAGAGACGATCATTTTTGACAGTCGCAAATCAAGTTGCATTTGATAGGACGTTGGCACGACAAGTTCGCAGTCTGCTTGTCATCTTGTAGGTTCCTTAATCGCTCATGCGCGGACAGTAGAGCATCTCGGACGAACAGCTTCTTACCAGTCTTTAAACTGCTCCTTGAATGCCTCAGCACATTTCCGCACTCGAGCAGCGAGTTTCATACTGATTGGCATTCGACCATCTTCCAATTGCTGACCTATGATCACCTCTAGCCATAGCTTGCTGGTTATTGTCGGAACTGACATGCTCCTCGGAACACCCCAAGGAAATATACCAAATGCCGGACTGCCACGCCGATCGAATAAGTTGCACGTCACAATCAAGCCCGCCCGAGAAGATTGGAAGAAGCGGCGAATCGCGATCCTCGCACACGTCCGTCGGATCGCGAGGCACGAAGACAGCACACCACGCGATCGGTTCTCTCGCTTGCGGCATCGCCGAACTTATGGTCTGATATAATGTACCCCTACGTGTTCGCAAACTTCTCGGCTGCGAAACACGAGCGGACTCGGGATCGTAGTGTGGAGTGGCGAGGGCGGAGAGATGTCGGCTATACCGTACGTACAGGCCTGGTGGTCTGGACTGCTCTATGGATCCTTTGACGAAGACATGGGTGTTCTTGACGAAAGCGAGTTGGTCTGGCAAAGCATTGTGTCGCTTGAAAGGGCAGGCTCAAGGCACTGGCAAACCAATTGTACGTCATGTCTGATGTGCTAATGGCAGTGTGTCTGACTGCGATGGCTGTGCGTGGCCAAGTGCGTCGGATTTGATGACGCTGTGTCCTTCTAAGTCTATACAAAGTCCAACACTTTCACTTTCCAGTCTATCAGTGCCTGCACTGTTCACAGGAACTTTGAACGACGAGCAGATCCAAATCCGTTGTCATGCTCTCTGTCGGCAGAACCGTTGCGAATACATCAGGCATTTGGAAGAAAACCTGATCAAGCTGTATCCAAGCCGATATCACTGACATATATCACTCTGAATCCCAACCAGCAACTTCTGTGAGCAGGCGATAATTCAATTAGTCTTATACAACGCACACACTCAATCGTTCGCTCATCACGCCATTGCTCTCCTCGAAGAGCTATGTGCACCACCTCCAGAGGACCAAAACTTCAAGGGAAGCGTAGACTTTCCATTCAGGCGGGATGAACGGCTGAGATATGAAGAACAAGTAAGCTTATAGCAAAGAAAGAACGGAAAGGTTCAATTCGAGCTCATGCTATTGTATTCGTATCTGACGATTCATGACATAGTTGGATTCCACCACCCACGAGATCTGTAGATGCAGAGCCTGTTTAAATACGGTCAACTGAGTACACAATAATGACAAGGTACGCACTCGTCCATCATCTCACACAAATGAGAACACACGGTGATACTCACACGATCACTTCTTGTATGTGTCTGTGTATCCGTTCGCCCATGGATCGATCCCTGCTGGAAGCAACCCAATATCGCTAGAGTCCACCTACATTATCCCACGTGTTCAGGGAACATCTCCTACCTTCTCTCTCCATAGACCAGCTTCATCTTTTTATACCGTGACTTCTTTCTCTTGCCCTCATCCATGAGTCTACATCGACAGTGTCGTTCGAAGAATGTGCAATCTATGAAATGTTCTCCTTCGTTCTCTTCTCCATGAAGATAGAGTCGAGGGCAAGACGTCTCAGCAGCAACAGCAGCGTATTTGTCATTCGTTCGACTACAGAGCTCCGAGAGAATATTCAAAGCCGTCGTGAAAGTCTAGTAAGAAGAGCGAACGACGAACTGAAATCGTAGACTTACCGTGCCTCCACCTTTTGACTTACTGCGCCATTGTTATCAGTCCGACGCGGGCATCGAACTGTATGAATTGTTCCCGTCCGTCGTCTATTTGTGCTTGGCCATCTCAGCATATCTTTCTGCTCAGATAACTATGGCATCGGGAAGCTACTGCAAGAAATGGTGCTTGCCGAGGCGCACCTCTGACAAGCCGGATGAAGGTGAGGTAAATGTGAACTTGGGAGAGCCGAGGGAACTGTTCACGCCGTGAACGGCAGGACAGCAGTGCAATCGAGGCGGGAGATACCGCCGTTCCTAATGTCCGGCATGCCGACCGATGAGGAACAATGTGCTCTGACATGGCCTCATTCCTGCGAGTCTGCGGGTTACTGCGGAAGGGGAGATGTTCACCCGATGATATCTCTATCCCTCTCACCAGAAACGCCATTTCAACGCAGAAGAGCACGGTCTAGCCACCGAAAATGATGAAGCAGGAGATACCGAGATACGCAACCGTTTGAATCACCACCACGGCAATTCCTGACGGCCGTTTGAAGAACTCGTGGTTCACGAGTCGTTCCATGCATGAAGAAGACGCTGGTCGAGAAGGGCTGAAGGCTAAGAGGAAGGGGAGGACTCCGAGATGAGATGGTTGAGCCGACTTAGCATGCGGAAGTCAGCGGTACAGCAAGGAAGCTGTTCGGTATACGCTCAGAACAGTCATGTTGCTGCTCAGATCGCGATACGACATGCGTTCCGTCACTCGCCTGCGGGCTTGTGGCCTTCAAAAGTCCTCGGAAAAGTCTCGACATCGGTTGTCAGTACACCAACATCAAGTCACTCACTTCCGTCGTTGATCAATTCTCCCTTTCCAAAAGCGGTTACAACATCATTACAAATGTGGTAATGCCATGCCAGCAGGATCGAATTCGTCGTCGCCAAAGGTAGGCCGACAAGGATAGGGCATGCCGGATACGAGCAAGCGAAAGCCGAACAATAGACAGCAGCCTCCTCACACCACCTTTGCTAGCTGGCTGCTGCAGGTGCAAGCCCACGGGCGCTCCGGGCACGGATGGGCGTTGCGCTTCAACAGCCCATGGCGCTGAACCAGTAGGAATGAGGTGGCTCGCGACAGCCATAGTGAGGGGCGCTCGTTTGACGCGATACGCATGGCGTAGGTATGTGCCGAAGTAGGAGGCGTAAGGCGAAGCGCGGAGCATGGTCAAGACGACGCGAAGAGGCGTTCTGGAGACAGATTGGCTCTTGCTTTTCTGGATTGATGGCTGCGAATTGTGGTGGTCGGCGCGAATGGGCTGCCTCGTTGGCACGTGTGGTGCATGCACAATGCATCCCGCTGCTGTCCGTCCTGATGAGATGCAGAGTTGGACTACAGGAGGATTCCGGTGTTTCCTTTCGTGCTTGTCCAGCATCTGTTCCTGGCAAGCGCTCGCATAGGTGCGAAGTATTTGATTACAGATTGGGTGATATACGAAGATACCATGCTCCACACAGCTTAGCGAGTCTACACACATGCACATGCAGTGTCATTGCTCCGAATGTGTGATGACGATTGGAGTGCTAGGGCAGTACGTAGTCGGTGCTGGGCCATGATTAGTGTGAGGGAAGTTCCAGAACTCTGTGCGTTAGCCAGCTCTTCGGCACCGAGAGAGGGAGCGAAAAACCACGACCTGCTGGGGGAACCTGTGTCGCAGCAGCCCGAGCACTTCCCGAAGACGAACATGCTTCTCCGGTGTGCGAAAAAAAGGGGGGAAAGCATAGAGAGACGTTGTGCAGAAGTCCAGATTCGGCCGCAAGTCCAGGACCTTGTAAAGCACGTGGTAAGAACATGGCAGTCGCGAAGGATGGTGATGTGGCTGCCAGCATCATGGAGCAGAGCCGGTCCGTCACAGCTCCCCGAGCATGATCCCATGGGAGCCAGAATGACCGGAAACCCGAAGTGCATTGCCGTGCTTTCGGTCGGATCAGCAGCGTCGTCGCTGGAAGAGGCAAGCAGCGATTGTCACACATTCCCGAAATGGCGAGAGCTGAGAGGTCAGCCTGGTCGTAGTAAGCAGCGTGGTGGCAGCAGTCACTCCGCGTCCGGCGCAATTGCGCGCAGTAGTGGCGCCGCCAGGTAAGGCATCACCACCACTAGGCGGTAAGGCCAAGGTGTTTGGGTTTAAGCTTCATCGAAAAGCACTCTCCGGGGCAGTGCTCATTTCCAGCAAAGCGTGAGATGGCGGCCACGCGACACTCCCACATCACCTGCGCTTCTAGCGCTGCGCCAACCGACAGTGTCGAAATCCAGGTGGATTGGACGGCTGCAGCGCCCCATCCGCATCGGTGGAAAAGCTTTGACACGTCGGTAGGGCAGGCCTGGCATATACGAGGCATATGAGCGAAGTACCGGCCACCATGCTGAGAAGTGTACAAAGTGTGTTTCGCTGCTCACATGGTGCACACATCCGGCAGTGAACGCGAGGTCTACGGCGTTTCGCGTAGACTGAAGCGTCGTCTGGATACGCGCTTAGTCTCCAAGCGGCTTGGCGGCTTTGCAGGCTGCTGGAAGCTGGACACGAATAGCAGATTCCAAGGTAGAATCCTGGATGCTGCAGCGGGTTTGGAGGATCGAATGTGCCGGTGTTCACAAAACTGTCATCCATGTGAAGACACCTCATCATCAATAGTGGTTGCGGTATTGCCATTGTCAGTGTCTGATTCATGTAATGGTCCGGATGCCAGGGTGGGGTTCCAGACCACTGCATGATTTGAGTTTGGCTAGATCTCTGGTGGCCAGCGTCTCGCCAGCGCTCCCCTGGCACACACGCGAAGACCAGCATGCAGAGAGATCGAAGTCAAATGCACCGTCACCATCCCGGCGGAAGGTGCATGGGATGGCGGGGGCATGGAAGAAGGCGCAAAAGTGAAGAGCAGCAGCCATGTTCAGCAAGAGATGGCGTGGAAGCGTCCGCGTTGGGCGATTCCACGATGCATCGTGATTCGTGTCTGCCACTCGATGCTAGCGTTCGGCGACCCCGTACACACCTGACATGCGCGCCAGTCATCGGTCTCATCTGGAAGCACGCTCCGCGGAGTGCTGCATGACGCTCGAATGGCAGCGAAGGAGTTCCTGAGGCACGCTGAGGTAGACGGGATCGTGGGTTTGGAGGCCGCAGCCATACGGACTCCCGTGCGGGAAAGGCGTAAAACAGAGAGCGTCGGCGCTAGAGCAATTACAGGGAGCAGGCAGCGCGGACCGAGTCGTGCGCCCTCCGAGCGCGTTCTCTTTGCAGCTGTTTCTCGCTTATTGAGCACGCTGATTGGTGCGTGGTGCTTCCCTCTTTTGAAGGTTGAGCTAACGAATCCTGCAATATTGGTAGGGGTGGAGCCTGGATGTGACGCGGAGCGACGAGGCAGAGTGTGAGATGTTGTTGGAAGTGCGAGTGTTGTGGCCAGAAAGATGGCAGTAGCTGGCGCATGGTGAAGTACAGCAGGCTTGACAGTGTGTTGGTGCTACGAAGCAATGTCCAAGCAGCCACATGGTCGCGCACAGGACCCGACAACGGGTGAAGAGAGCCACAGCCGCGGCATAGTGCGCTCGCTTGCAACGCCATTCGCATGGATGGACAGTGTTGATCTCCATCATCCATGTGAGACCAGTGTGTTTGAGCTTCGTGCAGAAGCGCACACGCCACCCATTGATTCGGCAGCGAAACAGAGCTCACCGTCCAGTCGTTCCGCAGGTGAGCGCTGGCCTTCGCAGCCCGCTCGGTGTCTTTGACCTGCGTTTCACGCTCACCTGAAGCGAGTTGCTCGATCGAGCACGCAGCAGTCACCGTGGATGCACAAGATCGAGTCGCACCAGCAGCACTAGCGGGTGCGATCTGGGCGAGGAGTGGGCGGCGGAAACGCTTGATGCTGCATCAGTCGCACGTGGCAGCGTGACCAAGGAGATCCGAGAGAGCGCCCCCATTTCAAGCTACGATGATCCGGGACGCCTCCCGCGAGTCTATCTTTGTCGCCGTGTGCTGCAGTCGTGGCGTGGGTTTTGCCTTGGGCGGATTTGAAGAGCGCGGCCCCTGCTCCAGGCCGCAGCCTTGCTGTTGTGTGATGGTAGATGCGTCTGCAGGCGAGATGAGGCACAGCTGCACTCGGCTGAGGGGCACGAGGAGAGGAGTGGACTGAGCGGCGAAATGGTGCAAAGCTGTCATGAGCAGTTGCGCAAAGCAAGCCGCCGGCCCCATTGGCGCGATCTGTGTCCCGAGAGCGCAGGCACGGGCACGAGTGTCACCGCGCTCGATTCGGCCCCGCTCTGCATGGCCTCCTCTTCGCTTGCTGGTCAGTGATCATGATGCGGGCAGTGGGAGGAGGGAGTGGGCGCAGTGCTGCGTGGAAGCGTGGAAGCAGGTGGGCGTGCATCATCATGGCATACGTGCGTGAGCAGACGGCACCGCGGTTCTCGGGCAGCAGGGACCGCGGAACGCCAAGATTGCGCAATGTTTCGATCTCGATCGGGACGAGGCGTTGGTGAGATGGCATGGCGCGTGTGAAGAGTGCAGCGCGGTGGTGAGGTTGGGCGGGCGGGC
>PNEN01000562.1:189221-256613 GCA_002933655.1 Cercospora berteroae | reverse complement strand
AAGCGCCCGAAGGGGAATAGCGTGCCAAGGCAGTCTGAGGGCTGAGACTAGTTAACAGGGTCGAAGTTCCGGGCAGCCTCGACTCGGGGCTCATGCTAAGCTACCGCGAGCGACCTCTCGCCTCTCCTCTTCTCTACCTTTGCTTCCATCCCAAGTCATGATCCATACCATCAACCCTTCTTGCCTTCGTTCATCTCCCAGATCATGCGTCTCCAAACGCTATGTCTGCTCTGTCGCAGCGTGAGCTTTCAGAGTCTTAGGTCCATTGCTCGCGCCACGTTGCGACCGCGCACGATAATGGATATCGAACCAAAGGTCACGATGTCCAGGCGTCTAGTGACTCAAAGTCTCAATACGAAGTTTCCAAGCTATACGGACTGCTCACGACTGTCTCGCCAGTTGGACAGCGTTCCGTCTGACGGCACCGAGACCTGTATACATAGTGGTGCGGCAGTAAAATTTCCCACGTGGTTGCGGCTCTGCGATCTAGACCAAGCCACATGGCCTGATCAAACCGGATACCACTTACTCGCATTGTTCACGCTGAGCTGCTCAAACACACTGTCAACGGGTGCGGCACAGTTCCCAACGATGATCTTCTCATGCCAATCAGTACCTCATGGCCGACAATTTCTTGCTGCAAGAACGCCTGGGCTGGTTGAATAGAGAGCTGTCGGCAAGCCTTTCCATAATGCACGCGATACTTCAAGCCACCTCGCTACCAAGTCGGCGTGTGCGAGAACCTATCCCGATGAGTGCCACGCACGATTGTAGATTTTGCTACTGACCATACATACATTCAATGGCGTTCCTTGGCCATCAGCCCATGCACAGCACATGGCTGCCACAGGGCACAGTACTGCCGCAGAAGGTGTTGTCAGGCAATCAACGCTGAATCTGCCGGCTGTCTGGCAGGGAGCAAGACATAGGCGTCGCCTTCCTCTCGCTACTGGCCGGTAGGTGATTTCACGTTTCGAGCATAATAACAAACATGCGTGTCGGTAATGTACTAATGGGCTTACTCGCCTTGACACCCTTCGGAGCCTCTGCCATCGATGAAGATGCTGCTTCATTCGCGGAGCTGCTTCTTGACAGCATCTTGACAGAACGAGCCGCTGCATCTTGCGGCGTGTCTGGATACCGGCGGTCCACTCGTCCATACCTGTCTCGCATATTTTCTTACGATCTTTCAACGGCAAAGCTCTGCGGCGACAGATGTTGGACGGAGAGCCAATGCCAGAGTTACTCTTTTGGCTACGGCACATGTTCACTGTTCAAGGTTGAAGTGTAAGAGCCCACGAACAGACTCATCACGAGGACTGCCACTGATCCATGTAATCAGGTCCCGCAACTTCAAATCCGATCGCAAGAGCCCATTCAAGTTCTACGACAAATCTTGTGCCAAGCCTGCGCAACCAAGGTGCGGGCTCAAAGGATATGACAACAAGAATGAAAACACCAAATTCTTCACGAAAACGAATTGCAACCTGGCAGCTTGCTCTACGCTGTGCAAGAGCAAGGACCGATGCAAAAGTATGCGGCACAGCGGCACCACTTGCAATCTATATGCCACGGCGATATCCCAAAGCTTCACACGAGACTCAAGATCAGCGTACACATATTATGATAGAAGCTGCTCTATCTCCGCGCCTCCAGCGACAACTACGTCAAGGACAACCACCACTGGGACGATCACCACCCAGCGTAGCACAATAACATCGCAATCAACTACCACACGAAGCTCGACTACATCGCAAACATTCACTACGCAAACCACGACGACTACGAGAACAACGATGACCACCACCACCACCTCGTCGCAGTCAACTGTGACCGTCTCTAACGTAGCAATCGCCTTTGCTCTTCCGTCCAAGACGAAGAAAAAGCGACAGACCAATGGCGGGACATCCATGAACTACATTTCCAGAGGTTTCAGTGAGGTCAATGGCGAACGAAGTTTCACCGATGATCCAAGCGGAGGCGCTCAAAGTTTCGTTCACAGTCCCACAAGGCGATGGGATTGTCCGAACCGGAGTCAATCTTCTCGGCGACAATCAAGCGGACTATCTCGACCTTCGCGCGGTCGCCCTGATCAAGAATTCGGAAAGTGGAAGTGAAAAGCTTCTCCTGGGTGCTGCTCAACCCGGAGCGCCTCCAGGCGACGGCAAAGTGAACTCAATCAACCGAAAAGGCGGAGTCACCAGATTCGTTGCCCAAAGCGCCGTTTGGACCGTCAACATCAAGACCTTCGAAATGAGCGCGGTGTGGTTCAACGCAAATGGTGGCAAGGAAGATCTATCTCTCATGGTCAGCAGCGGCGGCCTCTTTATGACGACAAATCCGGCTGCATTTCCGGACGCCGTTACGGTCAAGCCTGTTGCAGACATACCCGACAAGGTATCAGTGTGCGGCAACGTCAACGACTATGAGTACTTCAATGGCGCCTGCGTGGAGAAATGCTCATCAGCAACAGTCCGTCAGCCCAACGGATCTTGCAAAACTCTTGAATGCCCAGTCGGACAAATGAAGGAGAACGGAGTTTGTGTCACTTGCGAGTTCATCGGACTCATGTACGTGCCCCAATCACCGTATATTTGCGACAAAGCTTGCATGACTGGGTACGTACGTGACCCGGTTTCAGGAGTGTGTGGCGATGGGATCTGTCCAGCGGACCAGGCTCGGACTTGGAGTAATTCAGTCTGTCAATGCCGTGATCTCCCCAAGGAGAATGTTGGCGGCACTTGTATGAGCAAGTGCAATACCGATTTGCACGAATATCGCAACGCCACCACCAAGCAGTGTGGCTGCCGGAGCCCCGACATGAGTCGGTTTTCGCATAGCTCCATATGCGTCTGTGCCGCCGGCCTTGACGACGATGGTTGGGAATGCGTTCCTGAATGCAGAGCAGACCAATTCCGCGCAAATTCTGGTGTTTGCGTGTGTCGCGATGAGAATGCAGTCGACCAGAATGGAGTATGCAGCACGCCAACAGCACCCACCGGGCCTGCTGCCACCTGCGCCAATGTCGGACTTGAATATATCCCTGACGCTCCCGAACCGTGCTACGAGAAGTGCCCGTCAGGACAAGTCCGGGATCCAGAGACGTACGTTTGTGGTGTTGGACTTTGTCCGCGCCCTGATCAGCTCCGAAGTAAGGTGACTCGACAATGTGTATGCCGGCAATCGATCAAAGATATCATCAATGGCGTTTGCGTGACCAATGCGACGAGGTGCGTTGAGAACGGAAACGAAATGATCAATGGGGATTGCAAGAAAAAATGTCAAACAGCGCTCAACGAATTTCGAGATGCTACAACAGCCGAATGTGTCTGTCGGGCCGACCAGTCGCGTCAGTCTTTGGCTGATCCGTGCAAGTGCCCGAGTGGCCAGGAGGACAATGGATCCGCTTGCGTGGTGGGGAGCACCACTTTCTCTAGGGTCGTCTTCTCCTTCAACATTCCGTCTATGAGAAAAAGGCAGACAACCGTGGACCTCAGCTATGGCTACATCTCTGAGACCATGGATGGAACAGGCAAGCGGTTCTTGACGGGGGATGTCAACAATGCTCTCAAGATCAACTTCACCATGCCCTCAGGGACCACCAAGGGAGAGCAGCTCAATTTCGTCGGCTCGGGTCAGCCTCCAGAGGCTTCTAGCATACCCACTCTCGCGCTCATCCTCGACATGGCCGATCTCCAAACTGGACAGGCATTCGGCAACTACGCTCACGCTCTCTACCTCGGCACTTCCAAAGAAACCGCCAAAGGCGCTCTGCCCAAAGAAGGTATCGATAATTCCATGGTCTTTGGCAGATCCCGAGAAGGAAGAGGAAAGAGCTTCGTTCCAGCAACCGCAATCTGGACAATCGACACGACTACCGGTTTCGCTCAAGCCTACTGGATCGACCAAACAGGCGCAAAAACCAAAATGATCCCATGTACCAGCGGCACAGATCTCTATTTCATGCCCGTAGGCCACACAAGTGGCACCGAACTGCAATTCCGCGCCGAGATTCCAGGAACTCCCACTCCACCCCCCGTCGGCGGTCCCGCAGACTGTCGCACAGGCACAATTGGCTGTCCCGCCCGCCCCGATCGCGTAAATCAATGCCGCAGCAAAGAAGGTTTCTGCGTCGCACGAGACGAAGTCGGAGCGTGCGGCTACAATTGCTTTCCCGGTAACGCAAACGGGCCAGCAAGCCCGGATTGCTGGCAATGCGGGAATGGGTATTTTGGAAAGAGTCACTCAGGTTGCTCGCCTTTCCCTTGCCCTAACCCTGCGAGTGAGTGGCGAGATCGAGATGGGTGTCATCCGAATCCGGTTTGTACGCCTCCGGCGGTGCATAATGGGAACGGGAGATGCGTGATCTATGACACACCGCAGACTTTTGTGAGGAGTACGACGACGTCGGTTGATTTGGGGCCTACGCCAGTTGGGCCTGAGCCGTCGCCGTTTGAGTGATGGGCTTCTGCGAGAGGCGATGTAATGCTGTTTGTTTAATGATGGGTATGATGTATGAATGAATGACATGTGATATTTGTGGAATGCTTCCAAGCGTTTTGATCAGATAATGCTTAGAATTCGAGTGATGTCTCGTCTATCTACGCGTGCCTCTGCTGAATGAACGGAGTGTCGTGGGGGCGTGGTAAGAGCTGAGCAGTGTATGGTGGTCCGAACGGTGGATGAGTCAATGTTGTCCACGATGATGGCTTGGCGAAGTTTGAGTGACTGCATTGGTAGGTCAATTCAATGAACATCTAGTAGGCACCATCCTTGAAGAGCACAGTATGCGAAGCATGGTCCCTCGTGGTCAAGTTGGTACGATTTGAGATGGTCGACGCTTCATGGAACACAAGTGGGAGGAAGGCAATCAAGAATTCTTCGTCCTGGGGATTCTTGAAAACGGAAATGTGGTGATACATACTGATCAGCAATGCCATTCTTCGCGTGCTACATCGGCGAGACGCTGGTTTCCAACTCCCTCGCTCGAGCACACTGTCATAGCCGAGTGCATGAGCTGGATGGGCTGCGTCTTGTATCTGACGAGGTGTTCACTCCGATGGGAATTTCTCGCTCGCGATATATCTCCACCGAAAGCGTGTTATCCGGCTCTTCATTGAGCACACATGTCCAAGCCCATGGCCACTCTCTGCTCTTTTTCCTCCTTTACGGAAACTCCTCGCGTGCAGGAATCTAAGCTGCTGGGTATACCAAACGAAAGATGTCGTTGAAAATGTAGTAGCTGCCCTGGCCGTCGGGCGACAGCTGGAAGGTCTGAGAGTAGCTCATTGGTCTCCTCTCCTCCTCGACCAACAAGGCACCAGTGACAATGACCAGAATGCCACCGCCCTCGTTGCTGGGCTGGGCATCGAGAGTGGCGACTTGGTGCTCGACTCGCTGGAATGGGAGCTCCTGCCATGTCTGTCAGCGAGACACGATGTTGGTGGGAGTGGTGGAGCTTACGGAGAGCTTTGTGGTGATGGCAGCGCCTCCTTGTGTTGGGTTGCCCTCGAATGTGAGCATGGACTGATCCCTCTGTTTCGCTCTCCTGTCAGCATCGCTCTTGTGTTGCAGCCTTGTCCTTTCTCCAGCCTCTACGCTACTTGCATTTTCGAGGCAGCTCGCAGCGCATTCGAGCTTGCGGCAGACTCGAGGGAGGGAGATGGAGGTGGACACGTACGTAGAGGGCGGCGAGGTCGTTGCGATTCGTGTCGAAGGTCTTGTAGTAGTACTCGACGAATTGCTCTGCGGCGCACCGTCAGCCATCTCATGCGCTGCTGCGGTGGAGGGGTATGGTCATACTCGCGACGCCTTGGAAGTCTGCAACACACACGGTCAGTCAGTCATTATCCGCGGCCATTGCTGCGCGGGCAGCTCGACATACCGGCAGACATGGTGGCTGAGTTGCGGGAGACGAGGGACGGCGTGCGCTGAGCTGCGTGGCAGTCGATGGGAGTGCTGCGGGTTGTGCTCGAGCAAAAGCCAGCGTCTGATGAGTTGTCGGGGCGGGCAGTGATGCGGGCGGGGCAGCAGTCCCACCGCTTTCTGCCGGCAGCGCGCGCGAAGACACCACAACCAACGACGGCCATGTGGAAGCCCGGCTTGCGAGCACCGCCGTGCGATTGTCATTGGCACGTGCGACGTCGCCGCCGGTCACGACCAGCAAAACATTGTAGACCTCACCTCCCCCTTCACCATCCCCTCCTTGTCGCCCCTCTCCACCACCAGCATCGGTGTGACAGCGGTGTCGGTAACGCCGCCCGCAGTCCAAACTCTCGAAACGTCGCCGAGCCCCCCGGCCAGGACCATCGCGTCCCCAGACCACACCCGCGCCCACGATGGTCGGCAAGAAATCAGGGCGCGCGCTGCTGCGCGAAGAAGGTACGACAGGTCTCGCTCCCGCCGTCGCGACGCGTCTTCACCGCCGGCAAACGCCTGAAATGGGATCCTGCATACTAACTAAGCATTGCTGGACTGTAGGGCTGCAGCGCACGGACAACAATATGGACTTCTCGACGTGGCCACAGGTCAACATGATCAACCAGAAAAACTACTACACGTGAGTGCCAACTGCCGTCACTCTCCTTTCGTTTCCGCGCCCACCGCCGCTCCTTGTACCTGCATGTCGACCTCTTCTTCTCCCGGTACCGCGCACCATGGTGGGCCGCAAGGTACTGGATGGCCTGAGGAAGGGCAAGAAAGATCTCTACGCGCTCAACGTGCAGTACTGCAAGAGGTATATGCATGCATCACCTACCATTGCACTTCCTCGGAGGCTCTTCCATTCGCACTATCCAGACGCCATCCCGCCCATTGCCCACTGACCCCATCAACAGCGACTTCCTGAAACGAGATGACCAGATCCTTGCAATCAGACTTCAGCAAGAAGAGCGTCTCGACCGCCGGAAGAGAGCTGCTGTCGACCTGGACCGAGCCCGAGCGCAACATGGCCAAGACGGACCTGAACCTGCTGATGTCAACGAAGACGACCTTGATAATGACGTCGGTCTGGTTGATGAACTCGGCGAGAATTACGGCTCCAAGACCATCGTCATCCACGTGGGAAGTCAGAACATGCGGATGGGCTTCGCCACCGACGCTCTTCCAAAAACAGTGCCCATGGTGATTGCGAGAAAGTCGCAAAAGACCGAAGCAGAGGACTCGGAGCCAGTGCCGAAACGCATCAAGCTGGATGATGATACGCCTTCAGAGGAGTGGTTCGGCGAGGAGGTAAATCCCGTCATTGCATCCAAGCCCAGCACTCGCTAATGATGCACAGTTCGCAAAAGAATACGACAGCATGGCCACATACTTCAAACAGTTCAGACGAGGAAATAAGCGACGCGTGCTGCCAAACTCACGAGAGCTCGTCACCAAGTGGAACAGCAGCACACCACCGGAAATGATATCGGAACACAACGACCCAGTGCAGCTCGACTGGACAGAACTGCCACCCAATCCCGCACAGGCGCCCGACTACATCATCGGCGCACCTGCACTGCGCATCCCCGAGAATTCGAAGCCCAAATACCATCTCAGCTGGCCGATGCGGCATGGCCACCTCAATGAGAAGGATTATAACAATCGCAATAGGCTACAGCGCGATTTCTTCACAATAATCGAGGAGAGCATCAAGACTCAACTCGATTTGCCCCACAAGCGAGAGTGGTCCCAATACAGCTGTGTCTTCCTCATTCCCGACTTGTACGAGAAGGTCTTTGTCACGACCATTCTCCAAGAGCTCATGACTGACTTTGGCTTTGCCCGCGTCTGTTTTATGCAAGAGTCGCTGGCGGCTACTTTTGGAGCAGGATTCAGCACAGCATGCATGGTAGATATGGGATCGCAGAAGACGACGGTCTGCTGCGTGGAGGACGGCATGTGCATCGAACCCTCACGAATCAACTTGAAATATGGCGGCTACGATGTGACGGAGACGTTCGTTCGCATGATGCTGTTTGACAAGCTCAACTACAGCGAGTTCAACTTGATGCGACGACACGATTTCCTACTCGCCGAAGAGCTAAAGGAGAAGTATACATCGTTGACTGACGAAAATGTCAGCGTGCAGCTGTACGACTTCCACCTGCGCGCTGCTGGGCAGCCGACTCGCAAGTACCAGTTCAAGCTGTATGACGAAGCCTTCCTCGCGCCCATGGGCTTCTTCCGACCGGCCATATTCGACAATTCAGAGAAGCTTGCAGGGAGGAGGTCACTTGTACCAGCCTCCGCAGATTTGTACGATCAAAAGCCGAATGACCCCGATTCCGAGGCACAGAAGGAGGTGCGAAAATATGCCAGAGCGAACATTCCATCTGCGACACTGCCTGCGCCGAGCGAGCCCGCGCGTCTCATCGGCACACCGCTGGCAGCCCCAACACCGCAAAAGCAGCGGCCGCTCGGACTTCCCAGCTACCTGAATGGAGACAACGACGGCACGCCCAAGTCCTCTGTAGCTGGGTCACCGCCTCCAGAAGGCACGCCCATGCCTGCTGATGATGGCGATATAACCATGGGAGAAGGCCTCACTGATGGCGCCCCGGCAGACGATGATACAAGAGACCGCGTCGTCCCAATCATGCCCCTCGATGAAGCCATCCTCCGCTCCATCGACCACGCCTCTCTCTTACCAAACGGCCAGATTGATGAACGCCGCAAGCGAGACTTCCTTGGCAGCATCATGCTCATCGGCGGTGCCTCCAAGACACCATACATGCAAAGCTACGTGGAATTGATGCTTCGCAATCGAATGCCGCAGTATCCCAAAGAGATCCTCGTCGCCCCGCCGCCTCGAGATCTCGATCCTGCTGTCATTGTATGGAAGGGAGCGAGTGTGTTTGGCAAGCTGCGCATGACGAATGATAGTTGGATCTCTCCGCTCGAGTACGATCGACTTGGTGCTCGAATTCTGAATTATAAGTGCATGTGGCATTGGTGATGCGCAAGATAAGCTCACGAGGATGTCGCATCGGATGACCTTGGAAGGAGATGCGCAAATATTTTATATTCCTCAGAATATCCCATTACTGTCCCACGAGAAACAAATGGAGTAGCGTGGGAAAAGCGAACTATTAGACTTACAGCACGAGCGCACCAATATTCTCAGAAAACGGCCTTGAAGGGCTTTCCTGGTGGTCATAGATTATTGTATTCCCGCCGTGGACAGCTCATTCCGGTTGACTATCAGAATATCACGAAATATATTCTTATGCAAGGCATGCAAGCATTCTTTCTCAATCTGGCATCCTCTCCAGGAGAATTTCCTTGGACCAATACACGAGAAACGCAGCGATCGTTCCGAGTAACATGCTGACTTCCCAATCGTCATCTACTGCCACATCTACTTCGTCCCTCTCGTATCACATAAATCACACATGAACTCCCTAAAATCCCCTCTCGTGGCATCTTCAATCGCATCTTCCAACGTGACACGATACTTCTCATAGTACTCCTTCTTCACCCGCGCCAAGTGCATTCGATCCCAATGCATGCGCACCAATCGCGAGACGAGCAGTTCATAACGTAATTCATCATCGCGATTCTTGTCTGCGATATCCCTGATGGCATGTTGCAAGAGTAGAGCGTCGCGAGCCGGTCGGTTGATGACGCCGTTCAGAATATGCGCTATGACTTCGCCCTGTGTTCCAATGTTTGTCAGAGATGTGTTTGGCTGATGATAGAAATGAGGGGCTTGGACTTACGACCAAATTATTGCTCTTTCTCAAAGCCGCTCTTGCGAAATTATCACCGAAGGTCTTCTCGTACGCTCGTAGTACCTCTCGCAGATGCGCATCACTGCGTCGGACGATGACCTCCAACATGGCTGTCTCGCCTCCGCGCTCGGCTTGGATAGATCGGTAGAGTGTGTCAACATCTCGATGCACGTACTCCACAGGATAGACGTCTTGTTCTTCTTGCCTTCTGGCTTCCAGCACCATGAGTACAGCAGTTCGGAATTTATCCATTTTCAATTCCTTTTCCATGCATTTGACCAAATCATCCGAGTATCGCTTATCTTTGAATTCATCCTTGATCATTCGAATATCGGCATTCGTGCGACCCATCAGTGCTTCGATGAGCAGCTCTCGCCGGCTTCCGTGGCTTTGGTAGAAGAAGTTGGCCCAGTATCCTTCGCTCTCGAATTTACCCATGGCACAGACATAGACCGCCTTGCCAAAGTTGCCGGTGAGCTTCATGTTGATGTGTTTACCCATATTGACCCCCTTTCCTTGCACTTTGACTTGCTTTTTGTACTCTTTTCTCACTTCCATAATCTGATCGTGAGAAAGCCTCGGCAGCACGTCACAAATTGCATCTGCATCAAACTTTCCAGAGCGATGAGACAAGGCAGAAGCAATCTTCTTCGCGTCTTCTTCCGGGTCGTACATGATGACGCGCTTCTTGCCCTGGGCGTCGCGCCTTGAGACATCGGACTCCAGACGCGATGAACCAGAGCTCCGGATGGCAGGTGGGGACAGAGGGGGCAGGTCATCAAGATCCAAATCATCGTCTGGACGGATGGCGAGGGGCATGGGAGAGATCGATTGATATGTGCCATGATACGCTTCGAGCATGGGACTCGGTGGCGGTAGGCCTCCTCCTACGGCGCCCCCGACAGCACCTCCAAGACCTAGTGATAACAAATCAGGTCTATTGCCGCTCACAGAGAGCCGATCCATTCGTGGCCCTAGACCTTGTGGGCCGAGGCCGATCGGTGGTGGAGGAGGCAAGTCAATGGCTGAATGACGATGCGTTTTGGATTTGGAAGACTTCCCGTCGCTCTTCCCTCTGCCCGGGGTGATGTCGACCACCTGTGCTCCATGGTCTCCATAGGAGTCATCAGAGTACGTCCTTGGCAATTGGTCGTATGGGCGACTTGTCGGTCCTGAGTTGTATCTTACATCCGGCCGGTATTGCTCAGGTGGAGTAGCAGTATAGGTGGTTGCTTGTGACCCGTTAGGCTTGGCGTTGTATTTGATCTTGTCTGGAGCCTGGCTATACTGATACTGCTGGGCCTGAGGTCGCGTATCTACAGCCGAATTAGGGGTGTAGCGATAAGCAGCACTGGAGCCATATGAGGCATTGCGGGATGGAGCCTCTCGGCCTCGCCCTCGCAGTGCGGACGCTTTGCTCGAGTCTGACCCGTATGCTAAGTCGTCTTCATCGCTTTTCCTCCTGGGCAAAGGTGGCATATAGACTCCTTGGCCTTGGCTCGGCACGTATCCTGGACGTTCTTCTGGCGGGAAGTCGGTGTAGCCGCCCATGGTAAACCCGCCGTCATCACTTGGGTACGGTATGCTCTGAGGTGGGGCATACTGCGATGGAGCTGGGATGGGAGGTGCGTACTGAGATGGCGCACTCGTGGTTGGATAGTATGAGCCATTGGCTTGAGCTGGAGCTCTCACATCGTAGGAAGCGGCTGTGGCTCCGTTGCTGAATGAGCCAGGCATTGAGGAAGTGGTTGGGGGATAGGCATACCCCGTACGCGGTACATCTGGGGCTTCTGGGGCTCGAACATTGCTTCTCGAACGCGACCTGTCTCTCCCAGACCTTGAAGAAGATCGGCCTCGCCGCGAACGGTCGTCCACTTTCAACGTCGACATGCTTGCCTGTGGTGGGGTTGCAATGGCCTCGCTCAGTCACTTGACGGCGGGTTCCGGAATGGGCAAACGAATGGCAGCAGCGTAGAAGTTTGCAGCAGACATGGCCTTACGCGACAGCTCGGAGATGGGCACGCGATCCTTCTTGTACAGACGTCTTCAGCCGCACATTGGAGCTCCAGACAATTCGAGGTTGGGCGTCGCTTTGACCAATTGGAACGGCGTGGCCGGGTCCACATCTAGGGCCGCCCTGCTCAGTCCCCGTCCTCGGCGCAGCACATGCTGCGAGGCTGATCAGCAATACGGTGCATGATGAGGGTCTGGTGGAGTGTATGCAGATGGCTGCTCGTCGTGGAGGTCCTCGATGAGGAGGTTGTCCTCGAGCAAGCCGGGATCATGCTGTCTGTCGGCGCCACAAAAGCGGCAGCACGATGTTTGCTGTCCCTTATCCGGTTGATCCTCTTCGAGACGGGCAACAGGAGTTGCACTTCATCACGGAACGTGGACGCCACGAATCCGACAGCGCGGTTGTCGGGCAGCGGCGGTTCGGTGCAATGCAGATGCCAGCGACCTCGTGTGAGGTGTACCGTGGTCTGCAAGGCCGCAGCAGCCTTTTGGCGTGGCCGAGACTTGTTGCTGCTCCCTGCACCGGTCGTGACGTTCTCCACTTTGCAACGGAATCATCGTGAACTTCACGCTCATAAAACATGAATTTGCTGTACGAGTGTGTGTATTGAGAGTGCACGTGGCAAGTGTAGACCAGAGAAGACATTCGCATTCGCTGCTGTACGATCCCGCAGAAACAACCAGCCCGACTTGGCGACTTCCTGCATCTCCCTAGTGCCGCGATTTCCACTTGCTCGTTCCATAACCACATGCAAGCAGAGACCGGGTTGCCGTCAACAGGCCGATGTTGAGAAGAGGAGAACGACAAGCAGACGAACATTGTCGTTTGAGCCGACAGCCCCCATCGTATTAGACCTTCTCTCATTCTTCATTTCTTGGAGGATTCTGGAAACCCAAGGAGACGGCACAATGACGGCCATCAATGTCGCCAAGAAGGCGATGGTCACCAACGTGAATGCCATTCCTCGTCGCCTTGCGTCAAGCACAGCGAAACCAACTCCAAAACCGCAGCGGAAAAGGAAAGTCATCGACGAGACCACTCTTGGTGGTGCGCAACACAAGGTCTCGTTGTCTGGACCATCTCTTGGACATCTAATCTCTGAGCTGAGCGCAACAAGACCTGGAATGGAGCATGTACGAGGGCCCGGCAGAGACATGGCAGAAGATCAAAGGACGATGATCCGGAATGTAGTCAAGGCGATTGTGGTCGTGCCTAGTCTGATCGGCGCCGCTATCGTGGGATGGAATTTGTATTCCACCCGAGAACAAGACCGTTGAAGGGGCACATGTGTTTCCACTCAACGAACATCAGCACAGTTACGCACTCAGGTCACGCACGATAGGTGAAATGCTCATAAGTGCGGAGCCAATTTGGATCATGTTCATCAAGAATATGGCACAACTGCTACCATCCGCTGGTAAGGAGCAATCACTGCCGTGTGGACCTCTCGACCCTACTTCATGGACTCGAAATGTCTTCAGACTCAGCCCTCCCCTTTGCAGCGGATCTTGCAAAGATTGAGTAACGGCTCAATACCGCCTTGTTCTCCTCCGCTACAGGCGTCCGGACCGTCCTGATCGACTCCAAACTTGACGCCCATGCCTCGACTTCATCACAAAGCAGCGCTATCGCCATTTGTTGGACGGTGCCTGGCAGATGTCCGATATTTGGCTCCGAAACCTGCGCCAACAGATGCTGCACCTCTTCGAGCTTGCGAACGTATCGACAGCGACACTCTATCCCTTTTCGTGTTAAAGCATCTGGCGCAGATAATCGCTTCGACTTAACGAGAGCGACAGATGGAATTGAGGTCGGTGTCCATGATCTTCGCTTCCAGACCCGTGTCCAGCTCTTCCTGGCTGCAGCAGGGTCCTTCTCTTGCGGGCCTCTTTGCAGCTCTTGCTCGCAACACAAACTTTGAGCAGCTTCCGGGTGCGATGCTTTGAAAATCCCACTTCTAGTCTTGTCAATGCCACTACTGCCTTGGTCCGTCCTTCTCGCGCCGCAATTCTGCGCACTCATTGTTCTAAGTCCCTGCACGACTCTAGCAAAGTCTTCGACCAAGATCTGCTGGAGTGCAACAATACGCTCCATGTTGCATATGACAGTCTCTGCTGCTAGAGCTAGGACCAGGAAGGAGTGCTGGGAAACATCGTTGCGGGCCTTCGTCTCTTGCGGAGCTTTTGGGAACGGTCGAGGCGCGGACGGAGAAGCAGTCGGGATAGGAATATGCATTCTCTGTTCGAGTTGTGATGCTAAGTCTGAGCCCGGTGAGGATATCTCTCCTGTTGAGAAGTGACAAGTGCTGTGAAAAGAGGTCTCGAGCGAAGAGGATGTGAAGGACGGCATCAATCACTCCGAATGTGCTCGAGATCGACCACGTGTGATGAATTCTGTTCGTGGCCGCAGAACGTGGTTCCGCCTGGAAGCAAGCTTTACCACTATTTCAATCGAAGCAAGCACGACTTGAGGAAGTTTGCACTGCCATCACATCAGTACCAAAGGCGACTGTTAGCTATTTTTCGCTGTATGAATATTTACTCCTGCAAAATACCATCCATGCGCCTCGCTTCGCTTCGCAGGTACCAGTTGAATCGCCTTGCCGCAAGACTCTGCACTCGTAAAGACAATCATAATCGCCGTCACACATCACATGCCATAGAGAACACGATCCAGTCGCTACAAGGGCTTCCCGCCAAGATCCAGTGCGCACTTATATCTCGAAACCGCCTTCGTAAAATGTGGTTGTTCGTGTCACAGTCTTCGGCCTCGAGGGTTCAGTGGCAGCCTTTTTGATGCCAATCGAACTTGGCCCACCACTATTCGCAGTGCTGGATTTTCTTCTGGAAGGCAGCTTATCTTTTGCACTTGGATCAGCACTGGACATCTTCCTTTCCTTTCCTTTCGATGGACGATCTGTTTCCGTCCTCTCCGGCTTTTCTTTCCCTTTCGTCACAGGTGTGCCTGCTTCGCCATCACGATTACTCCTCCACACTCCTCCATCCTCGAACCATTCTTCTTTCCAGATCTCGGCTGACTTCTTCACACTCTCGAGGCAGGCCTCGCCGGCGTCCCAAGCTGCTTTACGATGCGGTGCGGAAACTGCGATCAGGACGCTTTCGTCGCCAATGTCGACTCGGCCTACGCGATGTGTTATAGCAATGGCTGTGAGTTTATAATCGCGCTTTATTTCCCGGGCGATGCGAGAGAGCGTCTTGAGAGCTAGAGGAGCATAGGTTGAGTAGGAGAGATGGGTGACGGCCTTCTTGTTGAAGGAATCTCGTGTGCAGCCTAGGAAACAACGTTCGACTTAGCTTTGGTGTGATTTACGGAGGCATGGCATTGTCATCGACAGTCCTGCTCAAGTGCTGAGTAGGCGTGTCGGTGCCGCGGGGCAATGGGGAAAGCCACTCACCAGCGAACAGCACGACCGCACCGGCCTTTGCACTCTTCACCCGTGCCATTTGCTTCGAAGCATCAAGAGCATCGTGGGTGAGGCTGACATAGACATTCTCTTCGTCTTCGCGACTCTGTTCGCCTGCAAATGCCTGGGTGGTGGTCCCGCTCTCGCTGCTCTCGGCCGCACCCATCTTGTTGCTTTCTTCTGCCTGCTTTACAGCAGCGATGTTGGCGGCGACATGTTCGCGTGCGAGGGGCATGATGGGATGATGCGAGGTCTATGTATGCCGCAGTCTGCTTCACACCGCCGCTCGGTCGGGGAACAGGCTAGCAATGCGACCTGATCCAGGCGAGCAAGCGTGTGGTCACTGTCACGAGGCCAGTTGCCCGGCTAATCCAATTCAGCATGGCAGCGTTGACATCGTCATTGCCGCAGCTGTGTTGATCGGACATCGGACGTGGAGGCGTGCCGTGCCGCCCGCTGGCGATACATCGGCAGCGTTCGGCCTGCAGCAGCTGGTGCTCTGAGCTCTCCCAGAGCGCGTCTTCTGCTGTTCAACACGCCATCGACAAAGGTAAGCAGCATATTCAGACACCAAGTGGAGATCACGGCCCTCGCGTACTGACAGGTGCAGTGCACTTTCGAAGCCCTAGTCCCGTGGTACTCGGCCGGTGACGCGCCTACCCATTCAGGAGTCGGCACAAGCAGCGACGAGAGCGGGTATTGTATCATCGGAACATCGGTATCAGAAGAGCCTCACAGCATTGGACTCTGCGCTCGAGTGGGACACTAGCAGGAGCAGCGACTATTGTACTATTATTTGAAGCTTTGTGTACCAGTGGCCGAGGGAGAGCAACAGTGTACGTATGTCTGCGTTAATACCGAGGACAGAGAATGGGAAGAAGAGGACGAGACACGGATACATCTGTACGATTGATCGCGAGACTGATTGTACAATAACCAGACATGACCCTCGAGGACTTGTACATAACCTCTCCAAACAGGTTGAAAGCGCTCACCTCCCACCTGTCCAAGTGACAGACCTCTCTGAGCACTGAAGGGTCCTGCATAACCATCAGCGTAGGCTGACCTCACTTCCACCATGTCTGGCGAAGACGATACGTTCGATCTCGACATCTACGGCGACGAATCGCAGGCACAAGAGCAAGCGCAGAATCAACAACAACACCAAGAAGAAGAGAATCCAGAAGACCGCATCGACTTTGGCGACGATTCATACCCAAGCTACGAGGAGCAGCAGGACAATGCACATCAGGAACAGCAAGATGCACCTCCAGCACAAACAGGCCAGAAACGGAAAGCTCCAGATGGTGGCCACGATGAGCATCAACAGTCTGCACCAGCTGCCAATGGCACATCGTCAGCCCGTCCAGCCTCGCCGACCCCTGCTACCACATCTGTCGAGCCGAATGCTACACAAGCATTGAAGTTGTCCGAGCTCCACTGGTGGACTACGGAAGAAGACCTGCGCGCTTTCTGTGCCGAAGCTGAGGTCGAAACCCAACTTCGCGACATCGCCTTTGGCGAACACAAGATCAATGGAAAGTCTCGTGGCGAAGCCTACTTGGAATTCGACACACCTGCTGCAGCCTTCGCAGTGAAGCGAGCAGTAGAAGCAAGGGAAGATCCAGTTCCCAAGGAAGATGGCACAGCTTCAACTGAAGGTAAGCGCAAGAATCAATTCCAGGTCTGGTATGTTGGACTCGGCAATCCGTTTAAGGGACGTGATTCGGGACAAGCCACCAAGAAAGACGCCGGAGCATACAACTCTGCGCCTCAGCGTGGTGGGTTCCAGCGAGGCGGCTACCAGGATCGCGGACGAGGTGGTTACCAGCCACGTGGAGGCTTTCAGGGAGGACGAGGTGGTTTCCAGCAACAGCAGAACCAACAGGGCTTTGGCGGTATGAACAATGGCTACGGCTATGGAAGCGGCAATCCCATGATGAGCGGTGTGATGGCGAATCCCATGATGGCAATGGGAATGAATGGCATGGGTTTCCGTGGCGGATTTGGGAGTATGGGTGGCATGATGGGCAATAACGCAATGGGAAGAGGAGGGTTTGGAGGCGGCGGAGCCCGAGGCGGTGGTTATGGGATGGGCGGAAGAGGCGGTTTTCAAGGTGGTGGCTTTCAAGGCGGCCAGGGCTTCCAAGGTGGTGGCATGGGTCAGCAAGGTGGGTACGGCTACCAGCAGCAACAGGGCATGCAGGCTGGCGCGAACAAGAGAGCAAGGCAGGAGTAGGACTCTAGTCGAAGCTCCTTCGTGAAAGGTGGGACGAGAAGAGTGCCCTGAATACACATCATCTGGAACAATGACACATCTGCAGCTTAGCAGCATCGAACGAGAGGCTTCCATGTAGTGTGGCATGTCCACATATGTTGCGACGAAGAGCGCAGGGAAGCTATGTATAATAGATCAAGGACGGCAATGAACTTTTGAAGCTGAACCAGAACAATTGTATTACTCAATCATTTCGTGTACTCTCACCCGTTCAGCATCGTCAGTCCAACGACCACACCACGAGCAACAGTCATGACTTGTTGATTGACCCAAGGCTCTTCAGGATCCGAATCATGGGAGCTGTCATGGTTGCTAAGCTCCAGGCCATGCCACGAGGTTTCTAAATCTGGCACGGCGCTCTGGTCCAGCCCTTTCAGCTCCAGCATGACGAAAATGTCTTCCCTGTCATCATGGCTATGCTGTCGGCGTTGAGGTGTGGTCTTGCCTTGCGAATATTCCGACGAATTCTGCAATGGTGCTTGGCGCCGCTATCGTGCGGTGATACAGCCCAAAAGTACTGCCAGTAACTAGTCCTGAGCTGCTCCTGATCGACGCGCAGGAAGCGAATCCGAAATTTGGCCATTGGACGCGTTCGTTACGCGCTGGTATGGCTATGGTGTCGAGGAGCCCTGGATCAACATCGTTCCCAGACATATACGGGATGTGCAGACGAGTGCCGTCTCCTCCGCATGAAAGCCGAACGTTTGGCGCATATATAGAAGTTTGGGTCGGCAGCTGTTGATGACACGTGAAAGCCTGGGGAGTGGCGCTGGCGCGTTTCAAGAAGCTCATCTCCGCAACTTCGGGCCTAGTCGCGCAAATCCATGTGAAACCCAACCGGCACGGTGGCTCCTAATTACTCGTTGCACATGTGGCAGGCTGCTGCATGTTGCGAAGAGGCGGTTCGAAAGGATAATTCGCTGACTCTCTGGCACGTCAGGAAGCGCCCCAGTTTCGAGTGTTTTGTTGTCCTGCTCCTCCTTTGGGAACGTTGCGCAGCGTGGGCGCCTAGACGACATCTTGTCCTACGCTTCGCGCGAATGCGCGGATCAGCACACTTAGCGAGGTCGTGCAATGATTTACCTGGTGATCGCCTCTGGACTACTGACCCTTGAAACATGATGGCGACCGGGTATTCTTCCGCTGATCAGCTGCGCGATACCGACTACACGACGAGCCATCGTTCCCCTCCACCCATACCCTCATCGCCGCGCGGGCCTCCCTCCCTCAACCAGCGTGAAGCCTTCTCCGCTGCCGTCGCAAACGCCATTGGAGTGGAAGAACGGCATTCCGAGCAGCTGCCAGACAGCCGCCCGCTCGCGCGAGTGAACACGACTGGATCGGGCGCGAGGAAGACGACCGCGTGGCCCATCGCCGACGACAACAACGCGTTGACTAACGGCGGGTCCGTTGGAGGACGGAGTCGAGCGGCGAGCACTGGTGCCGGCGGGGCTCTTCCACGAAAGCGCAGCTTCAGCTTGTTGCGCAAATCCAACACCAGTTCGTCGCGCAAGAATTCACTCGACCAACCCGAGCGTGCCTTCTACGTCGCCGAGCCGACGGCACCACCGCTTCCGAAGACTCTCTTCGCGCAAGTACAGCAGGAAACAGCCAACCGCCCGCCGCAGGCAGGCAAGACAGGAAGCATGTTGCGCAAAGTCAGTGGCATGGGCAGCAGTCGGCGGAAGGAGGAGCAGGAGAAGGCGAAGAGGGAAGCCGCGCAGCCTCGACAGCAGCCGCCGCACCTCCCCTCGTTTGCGCCGCTGCCAGGAATGAACCCGTTCAGCGAGGAACGACCGGACAGCGTGGCCATCTTCAACGCTGCTTACACCACTTCATCCGCCTCCGCATCTGGGCCCACCAGACCGACCGCCAACTTCTCTCGCCCCAGCCAGTCGCAAGGCATGCCGTCGAGCTCCGCCATGAGCAGTTCTTCGCCGCCAGGCTACTCGAGTGGCCGGGCCGACAGCGCCTTGAACAGCTCCTCACCGCCCGTTCCTTCGGCCAAAATCAATGGTGTCCACAGCAGTGGCGAGTATGTAGCGCCAGACCTCTCCGACACCACCAGCATGGCAAATCGCGGCCGCTTCTCGTACGCATCAACTACAACGAATGTTAACGCGTTCAACAGCCCTCGCAGAATTCGGCGCAAGAAGGATCCGACACCATTCAAGTGAGTCGACATACAGAGCCATGCACGTAGAAGCAATCAGAGCTAACGAACTCTCCAGCATCCTCGTTGTCGGAGCTAAGAACAGCGGCAAGACTTCTTTCATCTCTTTCCTCAAACACTCGCTGGCCTTGCCCCCTGGCAAGCAGCCTCATGGAAGCGAGCCCGAGCCACAGACTTCGTACGGCAGTCGCGGAAGCTCCTCGTTCACTTCGACATACCTCGAATCGGAAATCGAAGGAGAGCGAATTGGTCTGACGTTATGGGACTCCCAAGGACTGGAAAAGAACGTGGTCGATCTGCAGTGCAGAGAATTGGCCGGATTCGTGGAGAGCAAATTCGAAGAGACGTTCGCCGAGGAGCAGAAAGTCATGCGTACGCCAGGTGTCAAAGATACGCACATTCATTGCGTATTGCTGGTGCTGGATCCTGTGAGGTATGTTTTTCCTCGCGGTGAATACGCCGCAAGCCAGGGTCGCAGCAGGCAATGCCTGCTCCTAGTCTCGCGCATCTGCTCGTGACAATGCTGACTTCCTACCAGACTCAGCGCTACTGTTGCTCAGCAGCCCGGCGTCAAGAAGGCTGCATCCACTCTCGACAGTGACCTTGATCTTCAGGTAATGCGGGCTCTCTGGGGCAAGACCACGGTAATCCCAGTCATTGGGAAAGCCGACACGATCACCACTGGTCACATCTCGTACCTGAAACGTACTGTATGGGATACTATCAAGACTGCCAAATTGGACCCTCTCGAAGCGTTGGAGCTGGAGGAAGACTCTGAAGAGGAGTCCAACAGTGACAATGGCGACGCCGGATCCGGGAAGTCCAACTCTTCTTCCCCTGGAGGGCGGGGCAAGGCTCACCGGCGTCAATCGAGCCTGTCGTTGATGGAAACCAGCAACGGAGAGACGCCATATCTCCCGATGTCGGTGTTCTCGCCGGACATCTACGACCTGCCTCCATACGCACCCGCACCAAAGAAAGGAGAGAAGATCGGACGCCGATTTCCATGGGGCTTCGCGGATCCATACGATGCCAGTCATTGCGATTTTGGACGTCTTCGCGACAGTGTCTTCTCCGAATGGCGCGTGGAGCTGCGTGATATCAGCCGCAGAACATGGTACGAGAATTGGAGAACATCGAGGTTGAAGAATCTCCCAGGCACGCGCCAGCGTGTGCAGGGTGGGGTGACACCGGTTGCCAGCGTCCCTACAGGCGGTAGAATCGCCTCTTCGCAATCGAGACAGACGTCGCTTCAAGCGGCTGGCGCCGACGCTGGTGTTGAGAGAAAGGTGAGCAACATTTCGAGCTCCGGATCGCTTGGAGTGCCGCCGATCTCGAGCCCAAGCCTGCCTACACGGGACGTCTCTGGCGCGAGTCTCAGTGGCAGCGTCCGTGGAGGGGCTTCGAGAGCCTCAGAATCGAACGCTCCGTAGGAGGAGAGGGAGCGTCAAAAGCGAGAAGAACGAGCATCACGTCAGCACGCCTTAGAGCCTGGAGCATGTGGACGCTTTTCAGCACGACCCATGGTATAGTGAAGCAAGGGGGATTAGAGCCATTCCCGGGAAGAATGTGCATTTTTTGTGTCTGTTTCGTTTCGAAGACTTTACGCTTTTCAGCGACTCACGGCCGGCTTCCATCAGCTTCTGTGGACAGAGCAGAGGAGTTTTGGGACTTTTTTTGTTTCGTTAATTGACTTTTCGAATTGTATATACCCCCAGAATGCGGATCGTTCCTTTGGTGTCTATCACTACAACGTACTCTGTCCTCTTAAGGCCCCTTCTAATCTCAGCCTGGCCAGAGTCTGTTTCACTCAAGATCGGCTCGGATGGTCAGAGGATGATCATAGGAATTGCGCTCACTGGGATGAGTCGTGGTGCGTGAAATCCCATGCCGTTTTCCAAACGTCCCTGGCGAAGGCGGACGAGGTGGCAGATCATGTCAGGGAGGGCGCATTGCCACTACCCATATGGCAGAGGACAGGAGCTTTGCTTAGACGAGATCACACCATTCTGCTCGAATCATCGTGGCGCAGCGTTCAAGCTACTCGGTCCATACATGCTCGAGATAGTCAATGTATCCGCACTCTTGTGCATGGATCAGTCCGGTATGGCGTATGAGCTGGAGCTGGGTCGTCGGTGCCTACAATCGGCGTAGAGTCGCATGAGGAGGAATGCACGCTGTGTGCGTGACTGAAGCAGAGTCTCACTGCGCGGCCATGCTCTTTCTCAACTGCCTCTGCCTCTGACTTGCTTGCAGCTCCAATCTTCCCACAGCATAGCTCAAACGTTCCTTTTTCTGCCGTAGCTGCTGCATCTTCATCTCTTCCATGTTGCCGAGCCCTCCAGCAGCAGGTCTACGTGCGGGACTTTTGGATCCAGAGCTTGCTCGTGATGGTTGTGCGAGTCTGCCTTCTTGCAATTCTGCTTTGGCCATCAGGCTCTTTTCCCGCCGTTCCAGCTTATCGAGATATGTCTCCACGCGTGCGAGGAGGTTCGTGACTTCGGGTTGGATTTCAGAGAGCAGGGTGGACTGAGCGGTGGTCAGATCGTGCTCGGAGACGAGTTCAAAGTGCTAAATCTAGTGTCAGCATTCTCAGCACCACCTGGCAGCTGGAGAGGAGATGTTCTACCCGGGTTGTCTGTAGCACTTTCGCGAGGCGTGGGTAGTCGTTGACCCCGCTGTCCAAGATGTTGATGCTCGACTCCAGCAGCTGCATGCTCGAGCGCAATGACGTGACGCAGCCATTCAGGGCGTTATGTGCACTGCTGTCCATGGCTGTGCCTCGCCGTCGCGAGCAATTGGGGATCCCGCACGAGTATTGCACGGCGTCAACAGAAGAGGACGCGACGACGCGAAGTCAAGCAAACGGTTCGCGGGGCAGCCGAAAGTCGAGTGCAACATCCTTGTCGAGCGCGAGAGCGTCCATTGCTCCCATCGATCTACATCAAGCGCCACTCTGTCCAGCGACAACTCACGGCGCGTCCGTTCTGCTCGACATGCTGCGCGCTCCCCATCGCGCTCGTCGTGGCGCTCTGCTTGCTTGCCGCGTCTTATTCATTCGCAGTGGAGCCGCTGCATCCCTGCTCAGGCAACAGGCCCGATCTGATTTCCGCTTGCTTTCATCTTCTCACACTCGACGAGACAAACATCTTTCGGACACGCGTGCGAAGCCGCATATCATGTCGTCTGCTGCCCGTCCAGCCGTCCATTCTTTCTCATTGTTTCTTTTCCAGTCCTGATTGCCTTTCGGCGCTCTCGTAAGTTCGAGCTTTCCGCCAATTTTTTGACGAGCATATTCGGACTTCACTCCCGCCATGTTAAGCGCGCGAGAACTGGCAGATGCCACCGCGCAGCTGGAAGAATATCGTCTTGAGAGCGACAAGTATGCTAAGACGCAGACCGAAATCCTGGACAAGTATCGCGGTTCGTGCAGTCGAGAATGGAACTAGACCTGACGACAGCTGACACAGCACAGCTCTGCTGACCGACTACCAACGCTTACAGAGTGACCATGAAGAGGCTCGAATGGCCAGAGACAACTACAAGCAGCAGGTTAGAGGCCAAGACCGTGATCCCTTCGTTCTGCTCCTGGTCGATGGCGATGGCTACGTGTTTAACGATGCCTTGGTTACCAAAGGTACTGAAGGCGGCGCAAATGCTGCGAACATGCTGAATGAAGCCATCAAACTTCGTCTCCGGAATTTAGGACTCGAGCACTGCCGTGTCATGGTGCGAATCTACGCAAATCTCGTCGGCCTTTCCAAAGCACTTGCATTTGCAAAACTCTGCGGCGCCGAGAAGCGGTCCATCGCGCCTTTCGTGGCCAGCTTCAATCGATCAGGAGACCTTTTCGATTTTGTGGACGCCGGCGAGCTTAAGGAGAACGCGGATTTCAAGATACGAGCCGTCTTTCGCCAGTTTGTCGAGAGCACGCAGTGCAAGCACGTTTTTTTCGCAGCCTGCCACGACGTTGGCTACGTATCGGAACTGCAATCCTACATGGGCAACAGACACCGTATCACGCTGATACGACATTACGCCACCCATCGCGAATTCTCAAGATTGAATTTGTCAGAAGACGACCTTTCGGGCATCTTCCGAAGTTCGCCTTTGCCAGGCGACCGCACAAGCAATGGTGTCTCATCGAAGGTCACCGCTCCTCAGCCCATTGAGCGTCCACCGGTCTCACCACACCAGACAACACCTCTTGAGAAGAACAAGACTCTAGCTTGTGCCTTCTATCAGAAGGGCAACTGCAGATACGGGACAGGCTGTAAATTCAGGCACGAAAAAGATATCACAATACCAAGTAACGTACCTGCGCCCGCCAACGGAACTGCACAAGCGAAGTTCCAAATGTCGAACCTGGCCAAAAGTGACAATGACTTCATGACTGGTAACTTAGGGCCGGTCGACATTCCCGACCACGCAAGTGCTGGTAACGCACTTCCTGACGTAGCTGCGCTGTTACCACGAGAGGTAAGTTCGTCTTGCAACATTCGCGTTCCTCGAGATTTGGCTCAATGCGTACTTCGGAATACTTACTTATTCTTTACAGGAGGACTTACTACCCGACAAGATTGCGCTCAACCATGACCAGCACCGCTTGGATCCATACACGCCTCCCTCCACCCGCGAAGAACGAGCAGAATTCGAGGCTCGAGTTGCGCAGCAGAAGTTGTGCAATAACTTTCAATTCAATGGATACTGTCTCAGAGGCGACGAATGCCCATACGACCACTCTACAATAACTCCAAAATTGCTCGAATGCTTGAAATGGGTGGCTCGACACCAACCGTGCCCGAAACGAGGTAGGCTTCTGTGCTGTCTAATCTCCTAGACTTATGTTCGATACTGACCACTTCTCATAGGCAACTGCCGCTCCGCCACCTGTTTCCTCGGACACATCTGCCAGCGGCCCGACTGTAGTCGACGCGGAGGCAAATCATTTTGCAAGATTCCATGGATGTCCCACGCTGCCGATCTTCACGTTGCGGAAATTGTGCAAGGGCACGGCTTCACAACAGGGCAGACTAACCTGACTACTTCGGATCACGGTAGCGCTGGCCCCGAGCCTTTGAACGGCATGGAAAGCGAAAGCGACGAGGAGGATGGAAGGGGTCATGGAGCTACCATTTGAATCAAGAAAAGTCAAAGGGGGAAAGAAAAAGCAGGAGAATGGTGATGGTCACGCTGATGTGCGCGTGATACTCATGGAAGCAATGAGCATTGATCGGCATTGCCCAAGAACAGCCTGCGAGCGACGCATAATGGCGGCAGGCGAAAAGGATGCACAGAGTTGCTGGTCCTAAAGTATTAGGTCAGCGACGGCTACACATCGCTTGCACTGATCGTAACATGAAAACTGACATCGCAAGCAGAGAGGAAAAGGTTACGTCGGCGATCAAGCGCAGGCATCAGTATCCGAACAACAAAAATAAAAGGTGTCTGTAAGAATTGACAGCAACTGTGAAACTTTGAACTAGAATTTGCACATCATCATACAGCATTCAACTACATGCTCTACTTCTCCTTCAACCTGCCCCTCTAGGCCCTTTGTGACATAAAGCCACCTCCATCAGTCTACCACCTATACATCTCCGAAGAACCGAAAACAATGCCAGTGAGCACGAAAAAAACAATACACAGCTCCTGACCTCTTGAACGCTTCCAGAAATGCCGAGTAAAATAAACCCAGAAGAAAAGATGAAATAGAATGAAAAGATCGCCCTGTTGTGCTCCGTTGATCGTGATTCCATGATAATTCCCATCAATGCCACCAACCAGACTGCAACTCGTTCTGTTCCCGCCAAACCCAAAATTTCATTCCCAAGATACGCCCCTGTACACCGTTCTTTCTTCAATTAATATCGTCAGCTTTCGGACGGACTCTCAATGTTGTTCCATGTCCCTCCAGTTCGTATTCCAATCTAGTGGAATTGCCATTCAATACACTTTCCTTGCTCCAAACAATCCAAGACTGAGACTCGTATCGTTGTCTCCCATGCTCGGGGTTGCGTCACTCATCATTTCCCATCGCCGGAGTGTATACGGTACAACCTTGGGCTCGCCCTGCGGTTGCTGTCCAGCTCTAATCGACATGGCACGCTGCAGGACAGCGGAGCCTCCAGCACCAGACATCGGACCAGGTCTGCCCGCAGCTTGCGCTTGTTGTTGTTGCTGCGCGGCTCGTTGCAACAGCGCCTTGGCCTGCGCACTTCCACCGCCAGGTTGCGGCTGCGGGTAAGAAACGAGAGCTAGCCAGGCGTCGGGATTGTTGATCATCCCAAGAATGAAAGCTAGTCGTGGGTCACGGACTCCATTGCGAAGCATTGCGTGTCCCAGAGCTGTCAGTGACTCAGGGGGCAATGCATCCGAAAGAGCGGAGGCAACATCGTGAATGTATTCCAGAATTTCCTGATGGCACTGCAGGCCGGGGTGTCCAAGAAATATGCACAGTGTTGCGAGGAGGCTTTCACGACTAGTTCGAGGGCCATCATGGTCCGACGATGGATCGCAGGCGTAGAGGATGCTGAGATGCAGAAGAATTCTCAAGGCCATGAGGTATTGTTTGTGCTCTGCACCGAGGGGTTCCTTTGGCAAGCGCTCCAATAATTCCTTGAGTCTGTCCAAGATGCCCGAGACAATCTGCGTCTTGCTATGATCTTTGACAGCGTGATGAGCGACGCACAATATGTCGAGATTGCGACTTGCTTGAGCTTCGTCAATACTGGCGGGACCGGTTTCCAATGACGTACAAACCAACACTTGGTCTTTTGCCCATTGGTAAATGCTGCGAACGGTGTCCTGCCCAGCGCTTTCGAGAAGTTGAGGCCATATTTCGCTTCCATTAATGATGGCGTCAAGTATCGCTGGTTGTAGGGTGCTCTCATTTGGCGACCCTCGCAGTGCCTCCTTCTTGGCGAGCAGAGCCAGTGCCATCGTACATTGCGCAACAGAAATAGCATCGGCGAGACTAATGATCGTCTTCGCCTCAAGGCCGACCACTGGGACATACTCATCGCAGGATGGGGACAGCATCCTCGTGACGAGCTTCGTGCAATTGACGAGGAACGCTGGTGACGGACGAGCGCTTGTTAGCGCACGTAGACATACGTGATACCTGCTGACAGTGTACTCCAGGAGCAACGTGATTATGCCTGGGTCAGAAGCAGGGAACTTGGTGTCGTCCATGGCAGTGATGAGTAGTGGAACCAACGTATCGGCAGAAGTTTGACAGGCTCGCTGCTGGATGACTCGAAAGCGGTAGGCTTCGTGCTCGCCAAGCCCAACGCATATGCTGGCTGTTGCCGTGAGAAGACGGACCATGGTGCACGCTGATGCCGGGGTCTTCATATTCTGGGCCAAGCCGACAACTGTTTCGAGTTCCATGCATCCGTTTGCAACAAGTGCACTGATCAGTGTCAACGAAGAGGCCGGATCACCGGAGCTCCTGAGACAAGTCTGCACATGGCTCGTGGCGAGTAGTTCGAAATTAGTGGCATCGACAGCACGGAGCTGCGTGAGCCATGCGCAAAGTTTGCTTGCTGCGTGATCTTGCTCGCTTTCGAACTTGCTTGCGCGCTGCGCAATTCTCGCAAATACCCGTTGCATCAGCTGCTCGTCCATAGTATTCCCACTTGCGAATACTGCATCGATTTCCTGGTCAGAATCAAGGCTACCCACTTGCATGCTGACCAGACTATCGGATGCGGGCGAGCAGACAGCCATGGATGTCTGCTGCTCGCAGATTAGCAGATCATTCGGCAAGGCGCTGAGGATTTGCTGGCTTTGCAAAAGATGCATCTTGTCGGCCCACGGCTTGGTCAAAGTAATGAGAGACATGATAAGTGCTCTATCAAGAGCCTGTTGCGACCGCAAGACTCGATAGTGTTCAAGCAAGTCGTCCACCATCGGCATCAAATAGCCCATGGCTGCAAAGGACTTGCGGTGATAATCGATGGTATCACTGATACTGGCCAAGATCCCGGGATCACCTGAGGCCATAGACATCTGAAGCAGGTGGCACAACGCTCGCATATCCAGTATGATCTCGAGCACATCTCGCGCGAAGCAAAACCATGCATGCGTAAGAATGCTTTCTTTCACTCGGTATTCCACTTGTGCAGTGAGCGCATCAGCAAGCTCCTGCTTGGCAGCTGCGCCCAGACTCTCGGTTTGCTGGATAACGCGCGCGCGCGAGGCTGTGTCACTATCGTCGATACCCACGCCCAGTATTTCTGAAACGAGGCTGCCCTCGTCCTTCACGTCCGTGATCCTGTGGAGTAGAGACCGTCGCGTGTTCTGCAGATGAGCGGGTAGAGCAGACGCGGGCAGCGCTATGAGCAGGCCAGTGGCGAGGTCCGGTGATGCGCTCCCCGAAACTGCACCGGATGTGATCAACCATTGGAGGTATCTTCCACAAGAGAAGCCGTTCTCGCGCACGAGCTCTGTGAGTACGCGGTGAACGTCAGCTGCCACTATAGATGCCGACTGTGGACACCCCAGGAAGCTCAGTATGGCACCATCGGTATCTAGACCTTTCGATCCAAGGACCGCAATGACTTTGGCAGCGAGGTATGCTCGATTGACTCCGGTTCGGTATACCGACGACGACCATGTCAGCAGCGCGGCGATCAATTTGTCGATCTCTGGGATGATGGCCTGGCAAGCTGTGGCGAGTCTCTCCACATCCACGTGCAGCGCATGAGCATGAGCATCCAGAATCCCGTACAAGGTCAACAGAGGACATCGCGTGTTCTGTGGCGTTTTCATCAGTGGCGCTAGTAATCTCCGATTCCTCCCGGTGATATTCTGCGCAGGGGTACCCAGGGCTGCAGTCTTGGGTGTCAGCAAGTGCTGGTACTTTTGCCAGCTCTTTGGAATGATGAGGCAGCCTCGATTGGTCACAGCCATGATCATGACGAGTTTCTGCAATCTAGCCTTCAGCGAATCGTGAACCCTCGAGTCGAGCCGAGTGAGTTGTTGTAGATTTTCCAGAGTAGCTTCAGCAAGTCGGCGCCCTCGTCGGCCGAAGCTTGTTATCTCTTTCCAGTAGAGCTGAACTAGAATGATCCAAATCGGTAGTCGGTCCGTCGTAGCCTGTGCGTACGACGAGACAATCCAGTCTAAGTAGTGATCCCGCTCGAGTAGGCGCTCTGCATAAAAGGCCGTGGCCAATTTGACGGCATAGTCCATCTTCGACTGCCACTCGGGCAGTCCACACATAGCAATAACGCTCTCCAGGAAGTGTTCCACTTGCACGGTCCATTCGCGAACCCATTTGCTTTCGCCCGCAGCGGCAGCAGTGCCACTGACTCCCTTTCGCCGGAAAGCTCGAAGCTCATTAGCTCCAACACACTTTGCCAGCCAGACAGCTCGCGGCATGGCGATGTTCTTGCCCAGACACTGTTCCATGAGCAGCTTGCCCCGAATTCCATGCGGGATGGTCCTACTTTGTTTCCGCAAGGGCACCTCGGGATTGGCGAGGTCACGCAGCCAGGCTTCACGCTTGGTGTCTGTTACGGTTACACGAGGAGGCGGCTTGAAGGTCGAGGGCGCGGTGCACTTCCCGAGCGCCTGCCTCTTCTCGAGTACGGATGTGAATAGATATGACAAAGTCTGCAGACCCATGTTGTTCTTTGCCGACAGATTTGGCCATATGGTCGGCTTCGCTGAATTGGTCTCGGTCGAGTTGGGTCCGGGAGGCTTGTCGTAGTAGCCGGCCTTGACCACGCCGTCTGTCATGACATCTTCCGGATGTTGTCCATTCCAAGGCGCAAAGTCTGCCACCTGCTTCGGGAGCGGTAAGCGTGTGGCACATTGTGGTGGTTCCAGGCCATTTGCCCTCCGTGCCATCCTGTCGACCACGGGTCGACGACTCCTTCCCATACACGCAGGCAGTCGCGGAACAGGAGGGGTGGGGAGAGGTGAGCCGGGTCGTCTTCGGTGAGCGGGATCCTGCACGCCGCCATCGCCGGGAGCAGGTACGTGGGCGTCGGTCCTGGCTCGTTTGGCTGGTCGTGCCTGGTCATCGTCGCTGAGGTCGATGACGTTAGGAGATGTGTACAGTGAGCCGCCATTGTTCGTAAACGCAGCAACGTTCTGTCGTGTAGCGGCATCGGCAGTCCAGTCGACATAGAAGCCCGGTTGCGAGACGGAGCGCACGTTATTGAGGCGCGAGGGGACAGCGGGCCTCTTGAGGCCTTGCTGGAGGGCGTGGGAGCCGCTCACGGCGCGCTGGGGAGGCAGTGGTCGCTGTCCCGTTCCTCCGCCCAGTGGTCGGTGCCCATGATCCATCGTACGGCTGAGCGAGCAGCAGCATCATCGTCCGACGCTCGCGGCAGGCCCTAGCTCGTCGACCTCTTCAACGCCATGTCGGCGACGGGGTGCGGTGGTGGTGGAGTCGGGCGAGGGAGGGTCGGCGTCGGCAGAGCGGTGGTGTGGTGGTGGTGGTGGTGGTGGTAGAGGGAGAAGTGGTAGCAGGAGCGTATGCAGGCACGTAGTAATGCAGTGATGGGGAGCGATGGATGGATCCCATGCATGCACACACACACAGAGGGCAGCGACCAGGGCCCGGCGCGTCAGCAGCAGGCGTGCAGATGATGAGCGGAGCAGCGCAGAGCAGGGCGAGATAGCCGAACAAGGCGGAAACGGAAGTGCTGTACTGCAGTCTCGATGCTGCACACGCGATTCGCCCACTCTTCGGGCACCACGGACCGGGATGGCGCGTGCCCACCTCGACAGTCGTCTGGTGCGAGTCCTCTGCTGAACAAAGCACGAAGGCGATGAGCTGCAGCTCATTCCGAAACATGCACGGCAAACGGCAGAATCCGCGGTGGTGAGCGAGGCGCTCAGGCACATTCGTCCGGCGCAGCACCCAAGCCCCGTGGCCCCGAATCGATATCGGATGGAGGCAGAGCTGCGGATCCCTCTTTGTCACTCGCTCCCCGAGATACTGCTGCGCAACGCCTGTGTGTACCGCCAACGGCCACCCCCACAGCAGCAGCACAGGCAGGCGGCAGGCCAAACGGAGGATTGGCCCACGCACGTTGCCAGCTGCTCTGCCTTCTCGGCCCGCCTTCCTTCCCGTCCCGTCGCCATTCTTGGCCGACCTGAATCGCCGAGTCTCAGCATCGATGCCATCCCCTCCCTCGCTGCTGTACGTGCCCGTCTTGTCCCGTGATTCTGGTAGAAGCTGGCAGTGACCCCCGTCACTCATCCTTATCATCGGACGGTAGGAATGCTGTAAGTAGCACGATGAGTAATGGCCCGACCAGTTGTGAACACCAGAGATGCTTGGCAAGATCGTTTCGGCAGCGTCCACTAGTTAGTTCGCCCGACGGCCAGCTCTCGTCTCCCAGCCCGACTTCACCCACTCTCACCACCACTCTTGCGCAACCACGGAGCACGATCACGGCACACCGATTCTTGATCGCGCCAGCCATCTCGCCACTGCCCCGACTCGCCTCCCCATCCCGCACATCGAGCCACGATGGCCTCCAAGAAGGACATGCGTCGGCCGGACCTGAGTACGAGCCCTCCGCGCTGCCGCATCGGCCAGCAGCGCTTGCAGAGGCACAAGCGCGAGTGAAGGCTGATTGTGTTACCTGCCCAGTCGTACCTTACCAACCTCCCGAGAAGGATGAGGGCAGCACAGACTTTCAGAGTAAGGCAACCCTTTCCCAGCATACGGACCCACGCCCATGGCACCGATTTTGCTGACGTTTCACCTCATAGGCACCATGACAAGTACTCTGCCAATGGCAGCCGTAAGTTGTCATGACCGCGATGGACGAGTGTCGCCCACTAATACTTGCTGTGGTGTAGATCTTCACAAGGAACAAGTAAAGCACTCGCCGCCACGCTCCACCGGGACCTTGCTGACGATGTTCCAGGCTCCTGGGATGGACAGCCGTCCTGTTTTCTCTGCAAAGCTGGCTCACGGAGACCCCCGCGCAGAAAGCGGCCTCCTCGTCACCCGCGTACCTATCCGTGGGCATGGCCATCATGTCATTAGGCGTCGGTACGTGCTGGACACCGTCTCCAAATTTCTTTACTACTCCCTCGTCTGGCGATCGCAAGCGCGGACCCGCAATTCCTCCTGCATTTGCATTTCTCTCCTGACCATGTTGAAACACTGCCCTCAACGCGACAACGCGTCACACAACAAAGTTTGCACGAGCTAACAGAGTTTGTGCCAACAAGGATATATGCCGCTTCTGCTGCCACCTACGCCCGGACCTCGAGCAGGTGCTGGAAGCGGAACAGAAGCTCCAGCTCCTCTTCCATAAACGGCTTTGCAAACAATCACATCGCATATGTCGATATTATCACGCCTTGCCAGCAGGCCTGTGCTCATGTACAATACGATGCAATCCGCACTTCTTCGAGCAGTTCGACGTGCCGTCCAGTCTCAAGCGTCAACTTGAGATTACTGCTTACTTCTGCTGTCTACATCAAGTCGTTCGCGCTCGGCCGCTTTCCATCACGGCACAGGTCAGCCGAGACAGCTCTGAGTTCGTGGGATGTGCAGAAGGTTATGATGGATTATAAAGTGTATCAATTACCGAGCCAACGGATTGGGAACACCCATAACACGATTGGACGAGACATTTGCGACTTCTCCGATTCAAACCCTCATCCCCAGCCATCATCGCGATCACTTCGTTACTTCTCGTCGTGTCCCACCTGATTTCGACGTCTTTGCTGAGAGTTATGAGTCTCTTCTCGATGTGATTTCCGACTAGCCTAAGTGAAGACTGACTGGCGACAAGCAATTGATAAGCACTGGGTTGTCGCATAGACATCCCGTAAGCCCCAACAACATACCGGAAATTTCGGAAAGCCGGCAAAGTACCTGGATTTCGTCAGCTCCAACCGCAAGCATGATGAGAACAGTTGAGACTGATGCCTACATACAGTACAACTTGACTTCTTCTCATTGGTAAGCTGATCAAAACAAAGTGATACGCTGATGAGCTGTGACTCTCATAATACAGCTATGCAGTAAGCCGAAAACATGAAACGGACCGGAAATACCACGTCGCTTTCACATGTTTTCGCACAGAGAGTACGAAGGTTATTAAGGTATTTGCTCGGTCAAAGCAAGCTGACATGGAGACTCTGGTCGGCATCTCCCCGATTCGCTCGTGCTTTATAGTCGAAGGCTGTCATTCCCTCCATTGATAATACTACATTGTCTTCTTTGGCAAGCGGTCCGTGTTTCACCGATTTTGATACAGTGTTGTGCAGCAACGTGTGAGCGAAAGCGGGAACGAAGAGAGGCAATTGAGCATCGACATGCAGTGCGTTGTGCGAAGATGGCAACGAATGGCTGCTCGCAGTGCTGAATACTCTGCAGCATCCCAGAATTGAGGCAGAAGGACTCGGTCCGCTTCCGCGGTGAGCAAGAACAAGGATATCCGCGCATCAAGATTGATCACCAGAACGGGCAGCCACTACAGCAGCGCCTATGCACTTCAGGACTCCAGTATCTACATATGAGCAGAGTCGGACGAAAAAGCGATTCGCTCTACGATGAAACATAAGCCAGGGCTTGTAGCAAGCAAGACTTAGCGATTGATCGGAGGATACGAAGTTCCGATACATCCGCCAACGTGCGAGGTCATGGACCGTGAAGACGTTGTCGAACGAACGGAGCATTCGACGACAAGAATGACCCGAAGCACATGAGATGCGGGATAAAAACGTGTTCGACGATGTTCAGAGCGTATCTACCAAGATCTCGGAGTGATACGTGCTCTTGGAAAGCTCTCTGCGTTGCTCGTCTGCCTGGGAGAGTGCCGCGTGCCCTCAATCCCCTGGCTCAATTCCTGAAGTACCAGGCTATACCATCCTCTGATCGACAGGAGCCTCTTCTCATCAACGGCTCATGAAGGCCATCCATGCATCAATCTATCAGATTCTTTGCGAACTCGCTCGGGAAGGCTTCCTGTAACTCCCCACGGATCTTGACGTCTACCGATTCGTACATCTTTTGGATGCACTCGCCTAGCTCTTCAGCTTTCAGAAGGACCATGGCTGCTTTGATGGTCCCGCAGGAGTCGAGAACGGGCTCCGCGACGGGTTCGTTGCAAGATGGAGGCTCGCAGAATTGTCTGGCCGCTCCGAGGATCAACGCCCGTTGTTGATCACGATTGAGTCCCTCGCACGCGCTCTGAAGACGCGAGCCATCGCACCTCTCTTTTGCCAAATCTCGAATCTGGTCCAACCATCCGCGCAAAAATGCGACCCTGCGACGAATCGACTTGAAGGTGTCCGCCGTGCACTTCGCAGCGTCTCGACGAAATGCCGATAAGGACGCTTCATATTCCTCACGGTCCTTGCCAAAAGGGCGATGAGCCAGTCTCGCGAGCACGGACGAGACGATGGAGCGTGAGTTCCCCAATCCGTCGCGTGCAGCAATGTACCTCGGAGTAAGAAATTTGTACATTGTACAACAGATCAGAGCGTCCATTGCGTTGTCCTCTCCGTGGGGAGTTGGCGTGCGCGACGTGTGGTTCGGCGCGCGCGAAATGTTCATCAGCGCACGGCCGAGCTCATTTTTTAGATTTTCGATGTTAAGTCCTGAATCAGAGTCGCAACTCGGTCCTCTTAGTACAATCTTGCAGACTTGTCTCGAAGTAATAACTTACAGATGCACAATGTACAGCCGACAGATCATGTCTTTGATAGCTTCGGACAGGCTGACTTGCATGCCCTGGATAGCGCGATCGAAGTCCGATAGAGCAGCAAACTCGCGATCGAAGCCATTCAAGTCTTCAATGATTGCCTGTATGCGCCTTTCGCTGTACCATTGTTGGCTCGCACTAGAAACACGCCGCTGCCACCGCCGCTGCCGCGGCCGCCACTGCCGCTCATGATCACTTACCTCTCTTGCTCCTCTTGTTGGTGCGTTTCGGCCTCAGTGGGCGGTTCGCCGTGGTCGACTGGCTCAGTCGATGCCATTGGCGGTGAGTCGAAAATGCGTGTCGATGTTGTTGTGGAATGTTCGCAGGACAATGTTGACGGGAGAGAAAAGCATTTGTGTTGTGACGTGCCAAGACGCTAATACGTGACTGCCTAATGCGCGTCGAAGTGAAGCCTCACTTCAACGTTCACCACTGCATCTAAGTACCGCAGCTCCGCCCAAGTAATGCTCTACTTCACAGCTGCCAGCAAACGACAGATGCGCTGCGAAGCCCGGGGTGCAGAACTAAGATTGATTCAAGTCAGAACCGCCGCACATGCCACCACATACTTCGCTCCCTGTCGCGCAAGAGCCAGTGCCACTCCCAGCCTGTCGCAACTGGCCTAGTGATCTATGACTTGCAGCTTTCTGTGCAATGCTACACTTCGGTGCCTCTTGGGGGACCGCAATGCAACGCTTCTATTCCCATCCGCGAATTGATCCTGGGCCAACAGGTCGTTCCACAAGCACAAAGGCAACACTTCCCCCTCATCATCCAAGATCTATCTCTCTGCTTCATACCAATGCTTCGACGGAACGTCGATGTCCATTTCCATTTCGACATTACCAGTGCTGGCACGTAGCTCAGACACGACAGCATCGGAGGACATGGAATGCTCGTCACCCAACGCTTCCTGAACGCCAGCGGAGACCTGCAGCGTCTTGAGCCGAGGATTCGTCCGAATCAGATCGCCCATGCCTCCAAGGCTGACCCAATGTGCCTTGACACAGAGCTGCTCTACCGTCTCAGGCAACGCAAAGTCATTTCCGAACACCACATGAGAAACTCGATCGACCTGGCCCCGAATGGCGTCCTCCAGGTACTCCTGGGTGTAGCGATCACTGTGCATGACACACCATCCAGGACACTCGATCGTAAGTTGTTTCAATCGACGCATCGCAGAGATCGAAGATCCTAAGCCGGTTGCACTGCCGAACCTCACACTGTCGCCAGAACGCCTTGGCGCCACCCTCAGATGCAGCTTCTTGAGCTGACGGAATAGCCTCGCATCAAGGCTATGGCTCGAAGTCAAAGGGCCATCCAAAAGGTATGCCCATCGATTCGGCTCCATTGAGAAGGTGTCCAGCATAAGATCTTTCTCGGCCAAGGTATCAAGAGCGGTAACCAATGTTGGAAGCTTCTTCGCCTCTATGCAAGGAAAGGACAGAGCGCCGCTGCCCCAAAACTCTTGCCAAGCAATAGGTGTTCGCTGTTCGACTCCGCTTCCTGGGATCATGAGCTGACTATCCGTCAAGTGCACCGTTTCGAGTTTGTTGATCTCCTTCAGTCTCTGCCAAATCCGCTCGAAGATTTGCCTGTCTTCGCCACTCTCATTCATGTCCGCGATTTCGTCGATGCACTCGCATGAGTTGAACATCCGAGCGTCGTCGTCCTGACCGTCATAGTAATTCCCTACGGTGCATATCTCCAGATAACTGTTGGGGTCGATATCAGTGTTTCCTAGGATGATCGTGTCGACACACAAGGAGATCTGACGAATAGCCGTCCCGAATATTGGGTGAGCAACTATTTTGGCCGCCTCACGAATGCTTGGAGCGTAGCAGAGCAGAATGCTGACGGTTGAGAAGTTGACTTTGGCGTAGTGCCGAAGGATCTTCTCATTTGCGCTGCGGTTGATAAGTCGGACGGCGCGAAGGTCTTTCGTGGGAAGAAATGTGCCTACGAGCTCAAAGAGCTCCGTTGGCAGAGTGATCCAGTCGACAGGTTCGATGTGCTCCATCTTACAGTTGGGGTCTCGCAGAATCAGATCTGGAATGGTGATCCTCGAGTCTCGAGTCGATTGCTGAGCAGACTTGAGTACAGTAGAAGCGAGCAACAAGATGCAGAAGAAATAGAAGACTCGAGCAGTCAGCATATGTGCCCAGTGAATCGGAGAAAGAACGGGCCGATGGCTCCCGCTTTCATGTGACACTCTTGAGTGAACACAAAATAAAATATCGGCAATGTACCTCGTCTTCGACAAACCTTACAAACCAGACCAGACAGAATGGGGACCACCACTCGAAGTATGGCCCGTCGCGCGAGGGACATGGAGAGAACAACACTTTCGGATCTTCCTGCTGAGCTCTTCGAGTTAGTCGCCAACAATGTCGATAAAGAAGGAATTGGTTGCCTTCGACTTGGCAACAAGGAGTGCTACGACAAGGCACAGTGGTCGTTTGCCAAAGTCCACTTCGAGGATCTTGTCATCCTACCGGCGTACGAGTCCAGTCTGAAGGACGCTCTCAATATTGTTCGTGAGAGACGATTCGGTTCAGCAGTCCGGCAGATAAGCATCTGTACAGATGGCATACCATTACACGAGGAGTTGCGAATCGCCTTCACGAGGATCTGGGTTACTTTGCATAATAGCGAGTCCTCGTTCGACTCGAACTCCGCATTCTTGACACAGATTACAACGGCGCTGAATTACGAGAATTGGGAAACCGAAGCTGACGGCGAAGAGTTCACCCCGCAGAGGGCTCTCAGAGACAGCGTGACAGTTGGAACCATTGATTCTATGGGCGAGGCCATCTTCGACAAGCTTTCGAATTACGAGAATACCTTGGAAGTTGTTCTCACAGACTGCCGCAAGTCTGCTACTAGGCCAAGGAAGTACGCGCAACTCGTTCGAGGAGGCGGGATAGTTTTCCCAAGCGAAATGGCTCCAGCAAATGAGAATGGCGCAATGCGTATGATGCACTATTGCCTGTCACGGTGCGACGTCCACGTGGACAACCTTCGGATGGAGCCTGGACGATGGGGACTCCCGGTGCATTCGTTACTGATCAACCAGACATGCTTGGCATCTCTTGCCAATTCTTTGTCAACTCTCAAGACCGCAGAACTGGTTGTGTGGGTCCAAAAGTTCCATAATGCTCAACCACTGGAGAAAGGCAGGCGCATCGGCCAATTCATGAAGGCCCTTCAGAATGCCGGAAAGCTCGAGTCTCTGTCGCTCGAGATGCTAGACAGCGGCAAAGATCTGTCGCACGAGCAGATGGGGGAGATCACTATTCACAGATTCGAAGGCTGCGACACCTTGTGGACCTTTGACGATCTTCTGCTGCTGGAGCTGAAGATGTTGTCTCTCGTTGGAGGAGCTGTCCACTTCCACGAACTCGCACCCTTCATCCAGCGACAGCCCGCGCTCAGGAGACTGCGTTTGATGAACACGGTGATATATCTCAGCGGACCGAGCGAGAAGGAATTCGAGAGTGTCGAACGAGCGTTTGCGACGTTGCTGCCGGACCTGGAGCTCTCATGCGAAGGTTACACGAGAATTTACTTTGCGGAGGGTTGAGAGATGTTCTCCAATCTTGACACGAGATCTGATCTTGCATGTCGACGTGAAAGCTTCGAATGAGTGTCGGGAGAGAGTGATGTATATTGTCGAGCCGGGGGAGCGAGATTGGAAAGCTGGAGGGCACGATCGGCGAATAGACCACAGGCAGGCGCGGCCGCATACGACTGCGATATTGTGCTGTTGCTCAAGACAGACGTCTCTGATCTTCTTGTAGGATTCGCATTGGACAGTTCATGATGACAGACAAAGCCAGCACCTCTTTCGCTGTTACAATACAATGTTGAAAGCGCTAACTTAGGCAGGGGTCATCGTTGTTTCCGTGCCGAGGCATCTACCGTCTCTCCAACCTCACCTCTTGTCTTTCTACTTTCCGTTCGATGGCGGACTGTACTAATATGATTCTCTCCATGATAGCATTGCATAGTTCTATCTCTCTAGATGATTGCAATTGCTCCTCGATGACATTCCTCGTAATGATACAATCTCGACGAGCTTGAACGAGGCATCATGAAGCACTGAGCCCACAAGAGAAGACGAACTTTTATTCCACGCGATGCTCGTTCGACAGCTCAACATGGCTCGGTTCTGGGAGTTCGCCCAACTTACTGATGGCTGGAAGAATGCTTCATACTTTGACGAGATACCTCTTTCGAGAACTTCGGCTACGTCTGTGAAAGAATCAACATGCAAAAAATCCTCTGGAACGAAATCGAATGCATCGGATGAGAGTAGGCAAAGTCAAGGCAGATTGTACATTGGTGGCATCGCCGCTGTATACCAAAATCCTTCGCCATTGAAGAAGGCGGGTGTGACGCATGTAATGAGTTTGTTGGATTGGGAAATGGATGAGGAAGGGAGGAAGAATGTGGGAGAAGTCACTGAGGCTGGGAAGCCGAGGAGTCAAGGTGCTGAAGCTCTTCAAGGGGACGATAAATGGCTTCGAATCGATGTCGAAGACGATGAACGGCAGGATTTAGCCAGATGGTTTGAGAAAACAAATCACTTCATTCATCAGGGCCTTCAGGAAGGCGGTGGAGTCTTCGTGCACTGTGCCATGGGAGTGAGTCGATCTGCGACGATAGTCTGTGCGTACCTGATGTGGAGATTTGAAGTTGGGAGGGAAGAGGCTCTGGAATGGGTGAGGAGAGGAAGGGCAAGGTGTAGGCCGAATGAGGGCTTTTGGGAGCAGCTGGGATTGTACGAAAAGGCTCTGCAGCAAGGAAGGGAAATGAAACGGAATACGAAGTTGTAACGACAGGCAAGAGGTGTTTTGGGTGAACGAGGTATTTTGGATCCGCCCTGGTTTGCAAGTATAGACTGCATCCGCGCAAAGGACACGGTGCTACTGTATGATGAAGCTTATGATACAATCAACTTTCGCTATTCATGTCTTCGTCGCATCCCAGCCCACCAGAAAACGCCTGCACTGCACAGCAGTGGCTTCCAAAGACCATGACAGAAGAAAGGTCACGACAAAGTCTGTCGCTTGAGCTAATCATGCCCGCCACCGGTCCTGCTGCTACCCATCTTCTCGATCCTCGACATCATTCCACCTTTTGCGATGCCGCTCGCTGGACGGCCGACGCCTCCTATCTTGCTTCCTGGAGCTCGAAGTCCGCTGGACATTGCAGAAGCGGGTCGACTAATGCTCTTTCTGAAGTCCTCGACCACAGACATGGCACCTTGTGCCGGGCCTTGTTCAGACTGCAAGAGGAGCATCTCGTCAACAGCAGCGACAAGATCACCCTTTTCGATTCGTTCCTGAGCAAGCTCGCGTTCAAGCTGCTCCTGGTGCTGCCGTGAAGTCAACATCTCTGCCTCCAGACGAGCGAATTGTGCACGTTGCTCCTCAATCTGAGCTTTGAGTTCTGCTTCGGCCTCGCCAGAGAAGGTCATGTCGCCCGCGACTGGTCCAGAGAATGTCGCATCCTTTGCTGCCAAGAGGTCTTCGTTCTGCTTCTCAAGTTGATGGAGACGGGCTTGTAGCTCTGCGCACTTCTTCTCACCACGCGCTTCGTAGCTCTTCTTCAGCGTGGCAACCTTGCGTTCGTGCTTCTCTTTGTAGACAGCATGCAGCTCACGCGAAACAGCCTCAATCTTGCTGTCTATTTGTGCGGACACGAGCCGTTGCACGCGCTCCTCAACAGCAGAAGGGTCAATTTCGCCGCCCTCTCCTGCTGCTGCTCTTGCTGCCAACGCGTCCGCATACCGCTCCTCCGCCTTGACTGCTCTTGCCTCCGAGTCTTCGATTCTGCGCTCGTACTCCTCCACCTTGCGCGCCAATTCCTCTTTTTCCGCTTCCGACTTCATTACTTCCTCTTTGACATCCTTAAGCAAGTACTCAACTTCCTGCCCGCGCTTCTCCCACCCAGCCTTCTGCTCTTCCGCGTCTTCGCGTCTATTCTTCTCTTCTCGCAACCTCTCTTGTGCCTCGCCAACTCGACGCTCCGCATCGCCGACTGCGCGCTTGAGGCTCTCCACTTCGGCTTCGCGGCCGCTAAGAGTCGCTTTCAAAGATGATATCTGCGAAAGGTAGGACGATTTGAGCGACTCGAGCTCTCGAACAGTAATCGTGGGCACGGATCGGGGCGTAGGCGCAGGAGGGAGCTCGAAGTCGAGGAGGTTCATGATGCTGCTTTGCTTTGCAGGTGTGGCATAACTTTGGCGCGTTGTCTTGTGCGGCGAGCGTTGACTGTTCATGAACTTGAGAAGGTCTGGCTGAGTACTCGATTTGGCTGGCGAGGCATGACGGCTGTAGCTTGCCATGTTGTCCATTTGCTGTGTGAAATCAATGAGGAAGGTAGTACCATCCTGACTCGATGAGTGGCCGTGTCCGCTCTTCGATCCTACCCTAGACCGTCGTGGAGTGGGCGATGGAGATCGAGAAGGAGACGATCGCTTGCGAGAGGTTCGCGGAGTGGCGTCAGTCTGTCTGCCGGGCGTTCGCAATGCCTCGCCGCGCTTGGTAGGACTTTGACCCATCTTCGCCCATGTGGTCATATCTGGTACCTCAGAGAAGGCGCTGAAGCAAGTGTCATCGAATCCGGAACTCTCTTCTGCGTACTGATGTGTTGATCGTGTATCGGAGGTGTTGTTGGAGCCCCGGGGCGTGGACTGCGTCAGTTCTGACCCGAACGAGTTCTTACGTGGACTCGTCGTCGCGCGCGGTGTTTGGGCATTGCCGGTTGCGTCTCGAGATGGCTTGAGCGGTGATCGCTTTGGTGTCTGTGATTTGCGCGTCGACTGTGGAGGAGGCATGAGGTCGGAATCGGTGCTTTCTCGTCGCGCCTCATTGACCGGCGAGTCTGGCAAGGCTTTGCTTTCAGGTGGTGTTGCTGGTCTGAGCTTTGTGATTGTGCCCCCAGTTTCCGGTACGTTCTCCTTGTCCTCTGCCATGTCGTCGAGTCCGTGCTTCATTGGTGTCGCAAAGATATCCATAGTATGCTGCTCCTCCTCCGTCTTAGTGATTGGGGCATCCCATTGTTTGCTCATCAGCCTGCTGTTGGCTTCCGACACGAATGGCGAGCTGGGTTCGTTGTGGTCGAATGCGAAGCCGCTCTCCTCCACACGTGGTTGGACTTGCGGTGATGGGTCCTCCATCGCTTATTCTGCTCGATTTGATCAGATGGAATGTGCAGTATGTCTTGGTATCGCTGTGTCTAGCGCCAACGCGCACGGGATGTGTGTGAGAACAAACATCGCGCCAAGAATAGATTGGTCGCGAGGGGCAACTATCCATGTCGCTCCAACGCTTCGCCTTCCCCACAGCTGATCAGATGAAACTGGAGTAGATGCGGCCACAGACAACACGGGTCAAAGCTGAAGGCAGTCTTCACGGAAGTTGTGCAGAGGTAGCAGGTATTGGACCCATATGATAACCGCTTTCATTCGATAGCTGCTGCCCGGGGACGCCGCTCGGGTGGAGAGGGAACTCGACCAAGCTGCACATTCGCCCAACTCCAAGAGAGCGCTCATTCGAAAGCGTGACGAACTCGAGCTCTGCAAAGAAGCCAAGAACCTGTGGTCGCGGTGTCGATGGCCATCGATACACGACTATGTGAAAGCGAACGACTACCTGCTATATGGTCCCAGATGTCCCATTTCTAATTCAGGTCGGAGCATCATCAACAATGCCTCCTTCTCTAGTCCATCATGATACTGAGGACGTTCTTGAACTCGTCGCTGTTGTTGATATTCACAGCCACGCAGTTACTTCCTCCCACAAGATTGGTCGAGAAAACCGTGCAACCGGCCTTCGAGTACGCCCAGACCTGAGTCAATGGTCCTTGTCCCCTGGCATAAGATGTCAGTCTCGATATTGTTCAGACTTTCTTTTCAAGCTTAGCGTACCAGTAAAATGAAACGGTCGTAGGATCGATATTGTAGCACTTTCGTGCTGGTGGGGAAGCGTGGTATGTTGGAGTGTTGCCACCACTGTTGTCCTTGCAATCGGGGTTCGAGTACTGGTTGAGCTTTGAGGCTGCGCGAGTGTTCAAGAGATCGGCTCGGCGGCCGGGCTTGCTAGAGCAGAGGCCGCGAGGGCGATGGCAGTTGTTGCAATGCTGAAGGCGTGCATGATTGCTAGAAAGACTTGAGGACGATGAAAGTGATGGTTCTGGTTGAAGGTATGGATATTGTTGGAGGTGCTGTGACGCTGATGCTGATGCTGATGATGGACATGAGGTCTTGCTGAGCCATCTTTATAGCCTCTCCTTCAACTTGCTGTTGCGCTTGCAGACTCCCTCAATGATGCTAGGCACGAGGACTGCCTGGCGATCGTCAAGCTGAAATTCGGCCATGACCGTGCCGGAGCCAGTCAAAGGTCACCATGCCTCCGTTCCAACAGATTTTCCTTTACGATACCTTTTCCATTTCCACGAAGGAAGTCTCGAAGTGGGACCAAGAGTATTCCATTCAGAGTAATGGAACACCAACAAGCTCACCGGTGAATCTCGAGTAATGTCAAAGGCGCAGTATTGACGTGCCAGGATTCTGCAAAACTTCGGAAGATGAAAGCAGGAGCTGCAAGCCGACCTAGTGGCCAGCTGAGCCTCAGACTGTACTACTACTACGATCGCGCCCGCATGCTGATCGAGTCATTCATGTTGCTGTTACTACAACATACGCGGTCTCATAATGCTTTTGCAAAGACAAGCATTGCTTCCTTCTTTAGCTGCTTTGAGTACCTTCTGTGTACATCATAATGCGAGGAAGCCGGTTCCCCTTCCGAAGTGTACGACGAGTTGAGTGCTAGCAAGGGTCGCACATGCGTATGAGCGACATGTTGCCTCTTATAGAAGCAGCAACACTCGGCGTGGTGATGTGAACTCCAGCTCCGCGTGAAGTCGTCACTGCATCTCTAGGATCAGTAGCTTGTCCGGGTGCCTCGACAGTCCACTTCTCGCGATTTTGCTCAGCTCTGCTCCTGCTCGCGGCACTTCGGAGCGAACCACGTGCCCATCGCACAGCCATCCGGCCAAATATTGTGACATCCCGAGAATTGCATTCTCCTACCTTCTATCTCTTCGGTACCACGAATCCACGGCAAGACGCCTGGCGTTTTTGAGTCCTTCTCATCCGAGGCTGCTGCCAGAGTGCCAGGCGTGGTGGGACACAGCGTCTGAATGCAATGCTGCTAGGTAGCTCAGCGTGTGGTCACGGTGGACGTCCTGGTGCCTGTGCGAGTGCAATCCCGATTCTACTGCTATTCCGTACTGTATCGTGAACATAGATCAAATGAGACTCTAAGGCAGCAAGCAGTCGGGCTCGTGACGGTATTCTACTACCTGTGGCGTCGGAAACATCAGGGTGTTCGCGGTATCGAGCACCTGCCGCCGATAGCCAACGCTGTCTCAAGACAATGCTCTTCCTCGTTGACTGTTCCACTCTTATCGCTTTCCCGGCCTGGTAAATGGTAACTCCGGAAGTCTTCGCCATGCTTGGGCAGAATGTACTCCGCATCGATTCTGGTCACGTGGAGGGCCAGTCGTGGCGCCAGTAATCAAATGTGCCACTGCCACTTGAGGGAAGCGACTTCACTTGTTCATGTCCATCCTCTGCATCTTCTCACCTTCCACACTCCTATACCACCCCAACACCACTCTGATATGCAATAGCTCTTTCAACGCCAGGCCACGGTCCGTTCAGGCGCAGCGCGTGTCCATCCCGCTTCCGTCGCCTGCCGACCTGCGAACTTCGCCCACGAGTTGACCACGAGTCCGCCAAACGCCACGCGCACGCCGCACAGAATACTCGGAGCCAGCACAGCGCTTGGTGGTCGACGTGAAGAAGTGGGATGTTGGAGTTGTAAGTGGTTCGTGGGGACGTGAATTGTGCTGTCAGCTCATCTGCAGCTCAAATCACGACATCCCAAGCGAGGGTCCGAGCAGACTGAAGCTGCTGTTGACTGGCTGAAGAATGTGTGAACGCTGGTACAAACAACAACTTCGACACGGTCACGCTCGCAAAATCTCGCGCTACTATCGCGCTATGCGCGCGTCGGCACTGGAGCTGTGGGTGCGAGTGAGGCTCGTTCCATGCTGTCCACCACCGCCAATCGGAGGACTACCTCGCCCGGTTTGTGCCAGGTCAGAAGAATTTTGCAAAGCCTTCGGGGACACTATTGCTTGGCGCTCAACCCGTGAGAGCATGCTTGTCGAGAGAGAGGCCGGCGCGCGCCTCTGGACCACTTCGCTCCATCTGTGTCATCCACCGGCTTAATCGCGGCCATAGGACAACTCGGCCAGCAGCGCATCTTCTGTATTTGCGCTTCTGCCAAACGCAATGCTGCGAGAGACGGCAAACGATTGATGATACCTTGTCCTGTGATATCCAGTGAAACGGCTGAAAGAGGTAATTGTTTCCCCATTGTGACGTGGGCGTTTTGCACGCCACGCCTGGCATGCGAACTCGGCACGCTCTTCAACTGGGCGCTGTGCTCTCAACCGATACTTGAGACTAGGCCAAGCCACATCGCTTCTGCCATTGAATCACTTCCACGCTTCCAGTTGCACTCCCTTCTTCTGCTGTACTTCCAGATGACACTACACCGACCATGAATATTATTGACACCACCAAGGACCTTTCCACGCTATTTGACAACCAAGCGCAGGCCACACCAGACGCGGTAGCCCTCGAGGACGAAAAAGTTACATACACGTATGCGCAACTCGCAAAGAAGGTCGACGAGCTCGCCCACCGTCTTCGCCAACATGGAGTGAAGAGAGATAGCCTCGTTGGCGTGCTATTGCCACGAAGTGCCGATTACGTTGTCGCCTGCCTCGCTGCTCTCAAGGCTGGAGGCGCTTATCTCGTGCTCGAGCTTGCATATCCTCCAGATTTGCTGGCCGATGTGATCGAAGATGCCCAACCGGTCGTAGTAATCCACAACGAATCCGAGACCGGCAAGATCAAACCCGAGATTCCTCGCATTGTACTTGACGAAGAGCAAGAAGTACTGACCAACGGCCATGCGGAGGCCAATGGAGAAGGCCCAGACCCTGATGATCTCGACAAACTAACATTCGTTGCATACTCCTCTGGCACTACGGGCAAACCCAAAGGCATCGCGAACCCCCATCGTGCCTCTGTTCTGTCATACAATCTTCGATTTGGCCTCTCAGATGTCGAACCTGGCGCGCGTGTGGCTTGCAATGTCTTCTTCGTGTGGGAAATCATCAGACCTTTGCTTCGAGGCGCGACCGTGGTGACTGTGCCAGACGAGTCCAGCTATGACCCAGCCGCCTTAGTAGAATTACTATCTGCGAAGAAGGTCACAGAGACTTTGATGACTCCCACATTGCTTGCAGCTGTGCTTGCTCGATTCCCTGACATTGGCTCGCGACTCGCAAATCTAAAGACTTTATGGCTGAACGGTGAAGTTGTCTCTAGTAAGTGAACCAACGACCCTAAACTTCTTCGCCTCCCCACTTCTTCGCAATCAAGTGAGAAGTGCGGCCTATCTAATGCAATGCATTACGCACACAAATCTATTGCAGAGAGCGTAAGAGACTTTTGCTGACCAGGTGCTAATCTATCTTAGACGACCTTGCTCGCAGAGCTCTCCACGCTCTTCCACAAGTCCGACTACTGAATTGCTATAGCGCTTGCGAAACACACGAAATCGCGTGTGGTGATGTCGCGGACATGATTCGCGATGACGCCGTCAACTGCCCTGTAGGGAAACCGTTCGAACCTCAGCATATCCATGTCCTGGGCGAAGATGGAAAAGAAGTTGAGCCTGGAAACAGCGGTGAGCTGTATGTCGGCGGTTCATTGCTAGCTCGTGGCTACCTGAACCGTCCCGAGACCACCGCGGCGGCATTTTTGCCAGACCACTTCAACAGCGACAACTCAGATGCACGGATTTACAGAACAGGCGATCTTGCCATCTTACATGACGACGGCTTGTTGGAAATTACCGGCCGTACCGGAACCATGATTAAGCTTCGTGGCTATTCTGTCGTCCCTGCGAAGGTCGAAGATACTGTTACCAAGTACCTGGCCGTCAGACAATGCGCGGTCACTGCGCATGGAGATAGCTTGGATCGCCAGCTGGTAGCCTACTTTGTAAAGGACTCCGAAGCTGGCAACAACCGACCTGTTGTCGAGATCGACGACCAGAACCATAGCCCAGCTGCGAGAAAGGTCCTCACGCCATATCTTGCACAGTACATGCTTCCCACGCTCTGGGTGGAACTGAAAGAACTCCCCACACACAGTGTATCTGGAAAAATCGATCTAAAGAGCCTTCCTTCGCCTATTCCAGTCAAAGCAGCAAACGGCGCGAAACCTGCCAAGGATCCGATCAGCATCGATGACATTGCAGAAGTCTGGGCCAATACTTTGGGTGCGGAGCGAAAGCAATTGAAGCCAGAGCACAGCTTCTTTGATCTCGGTGGTCACTCCCTTTCGCTCGCGGCGTTGGCCACCAAGCTTTCTCGGCGCTTTGGTTTCCGCATTCCTGTGGGACGACTGGCGGATCCGCCCACACTCGAGAGCCATCTGCACACTGTCCGCGAGGTACGAGACGGTACAATTGCCGCAGTACAATCCGATCTCCCGACTGCGTTGCGCAAAGACTCGAACCTGGACCGCGACATCGAGCCAAATGGAGCGAAAATTTGTGCTCTCAAGGATGCGAAGACAGTACTGCTTACCGGTGCCACTGGTTTCCTTGGTGCTTTCTTACTTCACGAACTTTTGGAGGGCACTTCAGCTCAGATCATCTGTCTTGTTCGTTCCCCGGAATCTTCAGCAGAAGACAAGCCCGGTTGCACTGCGAGGATACGAAGGAATCTCATCGACCTGGGACTATGGAGCGACTCCGTCATGGAGCGTGTCGAGGTTCTGCCCGCCGATTTGCCTAGGAAACGATTCGGACTGGCACCTGAGAAGTTCAGTGATCTCGCTGAAAGAGTGCAAGTGATCGTCCACGCTGCCGCACAGGTCAATCTCGTGTACCCGTATGCTGCGTTGCGAGCAAGCAATGTCGATGGCACAAAAGAGATTTTGCGATTAGCATGCATTGGCGGCGCCACCGTTCAGTATGTGTCTACCAATGGAGTTCTGCCTCGTTCCGAATCTGGTCACGGCTGGCCCGAAGATGCTATGCTCTACGTGGACGCTGTACCTGAGAAGATTCCTGACGGCTATGGCCAAACGAAGTGGGCCGCAGAACAGCTTGTGCTTGAAGCTGGACGTCGCGGTCTTCCCGTGAGAATTTTGCGCGCGGGAACCATTTCTGGACACAGCTTGACGGGTGCTGCCAACGCCTGGGATCTGCTTACTGCGTTATTTGTGGAATCGATACACTTGGGCTACTATCCAGACGTTCGCGGCTGGAGGGCAGAAATGACTCCTGTCGACTTCGTGAGCAAAGCTATCGTTCATCTTGGTAACCAGACTCATGCGAAACAACTGGTCTTCCATCTGGGAGATCCAGATCCGATTGAGACGAGTGAAGTATTCCAGCACTTTGCGGAGCTCGGGTATCCCACTGAGCCGATGGACTTCGACAAGTGGGTGAACTTGTGGAATGAGAAACGAGGCGCAATGAAGGGCGGCGAAGGAGCCTTCACAGTCGACATCATGCGCAGTGGAATGCCAAGTGTTGGCTTCCTGCGTGATATCGTGGTGCTCAACAACGCCCAAACAAGACCCTTCCGTGCTATTGTGGAACGACCAAAGGTTGACCCGATACTCCTCGAAACATATGCCCGACATTGGTTTGCCAGAGGATGGTTGGAGAAGCCTCCTGCACGAAACAGTGCTCTTGGAGGATCGGCTCTTAGAGTGCGCAAGAGTATCCTCACTGGCCGCGTTGCAGTCGTTACCGGTGCTTCGTCAGGAATCGGTGCCGCTGTGGCCAGCGCCCTTGCGGCTGAAGGTTGCCATCTTGTCCTCGCTGCTCGCAGGACGCCGGCACTGGAGAGCCTAAAACGCCGACTTGCTGTGAGAGACGGCAAGGTTATTGTCAAGCAGACCGATGTCACGGACAAGGCGCAAGTCGACGACCTCCTTCAAACAGCCGAGAAAGAACTCGGCGCAGTCGACATCCTCGTCTCTTGCGCTGGCGTGATGTATTTCACCATGATGGCCAACGCACACACAGACGAGTGGAACACCACCGTGGACGTCAACTGCAAAGGTCTGCTGCATGTTCTCGCAGCGACTGTACCCGGTATGCTGAGGCGTGGTGCCGGTCACATCGTGGCCATTTCTTCCGATGCAGGACGTAAGGTGTTCCCTGGCCTCGGTGTCTACTCAGCCTCCAAATTCTTCGTCGAAGCAACTCTGCAATCCTTGCGCCTCGAGACTGCGGGCAAAGGTCTGCGAGTGACGGCCGTGCAGCCTGGAAATACTCAGACCGACCTCCTGAACATGTCCAGTGATGAGGAGGCTATCAAAGCATATGGACAACCAAGTGGTGCGAAGATTATGGATCCTGAGGACGTGGCCAATGCTATTGTGTATGGTCTGAAGCAGCCAGAACACATCGCCGTCAACGAGATCTTGATCGAGCCCAGGGACGAGCCCATATAGGTCGTCGCTGTCGTTCAAATAAGGAAAGCGGGATCATGGTGCGTGAGTAATTGAGCTTTGTATCAGTGTTGGAGGCTACAAAATGTGTGTAGAATTATTCCATTGGGAGCGCTTCTTTCGTGCCTCTTGCTTTTCTCTTCAGGTTCTGACAATGGAATCTCCCTCACGCCTGAGTCCTGTGATTCCCAGAAGCCCATGCTCATGTGAAGTGGAACAATAAGCTAAGATGATGACAAGAATTGCCGCTTTCGAATACGGCTCCTCTCTGATTCTGGTTCCCTGCGTGACATCTCGCATCAGCAACGCGGCAGATGTACGTATTGCCGTCGCACGTGGGGCGTGCAGGAAGACATCCTGCCAATCACAACGTCTCATCTCTCGCACGAAAGCCTCTTTGTGTGATTCGCACAGCTTCAAGCATATGCTCATTCACATGTCTGCGCGCCAGAAACTCAGAGGTCATCAGTGAGCTGGGCATACGGAGCTGACCGATTCTGAAGAACGCGCTGATGGCAAGACTCGGGACAATCGCGACAATGTATCTTTTGTACAGCTCTCTCGGTCTCCCATTTGTTTAACGGGCCGGCAAAGCGGCACCTCGAGCGAGTCGCAAACCCCATCTGCCGCGGGTAGACGGTGCCCGCTTTCGGGCTCGGCGGCGTAAATGGCGGACTTTAGATGGGAGCGACACTCCTTGGGCGAGCGAGTGATTGACAATCGTGGAAAGAACAAGGTACCTTACCTTCCTCTGCTCCATTCTGTCCGTGACCGCTCTTTCGAAAAATGATGGTTTCGAGACACCGAAGTACAACCACAAACGAGGTGAAATAGAAATACATCAGCACACCTCCTCTATGGTGATACCGAAGGCGAAAGTTTAAAGCATTCCGCGCCGCAGACGCAGCATCGTCGCCAAGCGATCGATAACTACGCTTTGTGGAGCGCCGAGAGATCTGAGGCCCCAGAAAGATGTCGCGGTCTTCGGCGAGTGATCTGGGGAAGGAGGCCGAGACTCGCAATATCAATCAACACAGCAACATCGACCATGATCTCACCACAGGCCAAAAGGAATTAATCGAAGCCGCCGAACCACCTTTTACTGAACGTGAATCCGACGAGAAAGATGAGCAAGAATCGAACGACCTGGAACGAGTTGCAACCAAAGCTTCATCGAAACCGAGCGTGAATAATATCAAAAGCGTACCGAATGGAGGACTTTGGGCTTGGTTGCAAGTTGTGTCGAGTTTCTTCTTGTTCATGGTAAGATCGAATCCTTGTGCCGTTGTAAAATCCAAAGAGTGAGAAGTGCTGACGTTCGTTTCCTCGTCACAGAATACCTGGGGAATCGTAAACACGTTGTGAGTGAACAGAATAACATCCCGGTTGAGGGAAAGAAATATCACTGACCACAAAACCTTTCCAGCGGCACATACCAAACTTACTATGAGACCGGTCTCCTTTCCACCTCATCACCCAGCGCCATCTCCTGGATCGGCAGCATCCAGGCCACACTGCTCTTATTCGTAGGGAGTCTCACAGGGCCCATATACGACTCCGGCTACGCCCGATCACTAGTCTTCGCGGGGACATTCCTCGTTGTATTTGGTCAAATGATGCTTTCCGTAAGCACAACCTATTACCAAGTTATTCTTTCACAAGCGATCTGTATCGGCATCGGGACCGGGTGTCTGTTCATTCCATGTGTGGCGGTATTATCGACGTATTTCAGCACACGAATAGCAACGGCAGTTGGACTTGCGGCGGCGGGTTCGAGCATTGGCGGCGTAGTGTATCCCATTGTGTTCTATCAATTACAGCCCGCTATAGGATTTGCTTGGGCGACGAGGGTGCTGGGTTTTCTGGAATTGGCGACTTTGGGAGTGAGCTGTGCCGTGCTGAGGATAAGAGTCTTGCCCGCTGGACGGCGCAAATTTCTGGACTTGGCGGCGTGGAAGGAGGTGCCGTTTACGTTCTTCGTTTTGGGCACCTTTATTGGATTCCTTGGGTTGTAAGTGCTTTGCTGTGGTGATCAGGTCCATCGATGATGAAACTGACGACTCCGCTGCAGATACACGCCATTCTTTTACATTCAGTCGTACGCTCTCGCGCTAGGCACATCTTCGGACCTGGCGTTCTACCTCCTTGCCATCTTGAATGCAGCATCGACCTTTGGACGAGTCCTGCCCAACCTTTTGGCCGATCGCATCGGACCGTTCAATGTGATAATCCCCTGCACATTGATGACTGGGATTCTCTGCCTTTGTCTTGTTGCAACGAATTCCTTTGGTTCTGTGGCCGCCATTTCTGCGTTATATGGATTCTTCTCGGGAACCTTTGTGTCTCTTCCCGCAACGATTTACGTCCATATCACAGCCAACCGAGGCCTGATAGGGACGAGAATGGGCATGGGTTTCTCTGTGACCAGTATAGGTATTTTGGTTGGGACGCCGATCTCTGGAGCGATTTTGAGTGCGAGCGGGTACAATGAGATCTGGATATATGGTGGCATCATGACGATCGTGGCAGCCGCCCTAATCTGCGTGTGTAGAGTCAGTAAGGGTGGCTGGGGCTGGAAAACAGTGGTCTGAGATATCGACAGTATTTACATTAGCAGCAGCAAATCGTCAAATGATGATCTTCAACTGAGCTTGAAACCTCCAGGGACGAGCCTCTGGAAGACCTGGTCCGGATCGTACTTCTTGCTAACTTCTTTCAAAAATTGCAAGTTCTGCGCTCCGTAGCTTGCAAGCGGGGTTTGGAATGGTGCCGCGTAATTCAGATACTCAAAAGGGTAGCCGACATCGTGGACAGCGATGTATGTTTGGACCAGAGTCAGCCATTTTTGAACGGCAGAATTGATCTCGTTATCGTAGCGAGCATCTTCCCTGTGGTTATCATTAGCTTGCATCGCCCGTGACTCTCTTACAAACTTACCACAGTGGCATGAGAAACACAATCACCAGATTTTTGGTCGTGTAATTGAGACCCATGATGTTGCCGCCATCGACGAGCCCGCGGTCATCGTAAACACGTGGAAGCGGCTCGTACTGAACATCCCAAACCAGATCGGGAACATGGCTCAGCGTCTCGTAGACATCCCGCGTAATCTGGTGGACTTTCTCGAGTACTGGCACAGAGTCAATGGCCATCGGCTGTACCGTCACAGTTGCAAATGTCACCCTGCTCAGGTTAGATCGCTTTATGACGAAGGATGGCAGACACCTTACCGAGCGACCGGCGGAATACTGTTTGGAAAATCGGCAAATGTCGTCCAGCCCGTACTGTTCGCCAGTTTATTCCCCGAGAAAAGAGGATCGTAGGCCCACAGTGCCGAAGTCTCGTTGACTGCATCAATCGAGGACACCCAGTTGATGATCTGGTCCTGGGTTGAGCTTTTGGTGTGCACGAATTCGAGAGCCACCAACGAAGCATCATCATCTCCTTCGGCCACCTTTTCGATGAACTTCTGAAAGGACTGGAAGGTCGTACTTGTATCCGTTGTGGGAAGGGCGAAAAACCCTCCCCAGATCTTTTGGTCGTGCTTGAAAGTGGCAATGTCAAAGCTGGTGACGATGCCAAAGTTGTTGCCGCCGCCTTTCAATGCCATAAAGAGGTCACTGTCACTACTGGCGTTGACATTCCTTACCTCTCCCGAAGCGAGCACGATTTCGTAGTTGAGAACGTTGTTCGCGACCCACCCGACTTTGGGAGTGAGCCAAGAGTACCCGCCGCCCAGAACAAGACCTCCTACACCTACAGTCTTGACTCGGCCGCCGGGAATTGCCACTCCGCTTCCGTTAAGCTGATTATAGGCATGGCCCCAAGTGCCCCCAGCGCCTAGCCGAGCGAAGCTTCTATCGGGTGACAGAGCTGTGCGATTGATGGAAGAAAGATCAATGACAACACCATGGTCGATGCTGTTCGCTCCAGACCAAGGCGTGTGACCCCCAGCCTTGATGGCAAATTCACAGTCGCCCTCAACCAGAACAGTCACAGCTTGGGCAACCTGCACGGCAGAGTGTGGCTTGACGATACAGGCCGGATCGAGGCGAGCATTGGTCGACCAGCGGGTGTTCTGAATGGCAAAATCGGTGTCGTTGTGGCCGAAGAAGGATTGGGTTCCCAGTTTGGTCGCAAGGTTGCGGCACTAGTGAACAGTCAGTAGATCTTGAGTGAGGTGTTGTATCCAAGCACCCACGCATTGCGACACATCTGCAGTAGTGAAGGTAATCAGCGCTGTGAGCGCAACTCCTAGAGCCTGGAGCAATGCCATGACTCTGCCGCCGAGGGGGATATAGCGGTCAGCAATTGCAGCGAGAGGTGTGTGGAATGACGAAGGGAGGTGGAAGTCATGAGATGTAGAGGCAGAAATGGCGGTCCTGCGTTACGCAGGGAAGTTGCACCCAACAGGAGCGAGCCATGCATCACAGTGGAGACTGGTGCGCGACATGGCTTCATCGCGTCTCCAGCGAGACCCGAACCTCCCAAGAACCACCACCGTTGCTCTCGGAGACACTCCCGGGGGTGGTGGTCGACAGTGAGGAACGCCGTGGAGGACGTGCATGCTGGTGTGCTGGCTACAGGTGTCTGGCGCGCCGAAGAATGCGTGATCTTCCTGCGTGTGTTGCCGAACGGGCTCGTTTCGTGCATGTACATGTGGTGAACGAGGGATGATGTGGAGCACAAATGGGAGCATTGGAGACCACCGCCTTCTCCCAGAAATCTTGGCGACTCGGCTCACTTGCTGGGATGCAAGCTGTCCAGAAACACCACTCCTTGATCCTTTTCGCTGCTCACCTCCCGTCTGTCGAGACAATTCGCGAGCAAACATGAGAGGTGCAGCCGTGGCCCTGGTGGCCCTCGAATGTGCCGCCTTTTCACATGCCGCTCGCCCACGTGGAGTAGGTCCGGATTGTGCGTCCAACAAGTCCATCCTAGTCTCTCCTAGCCATTGAACTGCTAAGCTAACAGCCATGCCCAGTCGCCAAATTCTACGAAGACACGACCACGTTCAAATGCATCACAAACCCCTCTGTGACCCTTTCCTTTTCTCAGGTCAATGATGATTACTGCGACTGTCCGGACGGGTCAGACGAGCCAGGAACCGCCGCATGTGCCCACATCTCCTCATCATCTCCACACACCCTCGAGAACCCTCCGAATGTTTCGAATGCTTTACCTGGTTTCTATTGCAAGAACAAGGGGCATAGACCGAGCTATGTTCCCTTCACCAATGTGAATGACGGGATATGCGATTACGAGCTGTGCTGCGATGGCAGCGAGGAGTGGGAAGGCATTGTCAAATGCCAGGATAAATGTGCGGAGATTGGCAAGGAGTGGAGGAGGCATGACGAGGCAAGGACGAAGAGTCTGAATGCTGCCAACAAGAAGCGAGCGGAATTGGTCAAAGAGGCGCAGCGATTACGGAAAGCGGTTGAAGATCGCTTGCAGAGTCTAAAAGCAGAGGTCGAAGCAGCTGAGATTAAAGCCAAGAACATGGAGCAAGAGTTGAAGGACGTACAACGAAGCGAATCAGGCAAGACTGTCAAGGCTGGTCCTGGCAAGGGCGGCAAGTTGAGCCAGCTCATTGAAATAGCACGCTCGAGAATGGACGAATTGAGGAACAACTTGGTCCGAACACGAGCCGAGCTCTCGGTCAACCGCGACAGGCTGAAGACGCTGGAGAGTCTGCTCACGACGTTCAAGGAGGAGTACAACCCCAACTTCAACGATGAGGGCGTCAAGCGAGCTGTCCGCGCATGGGAAGACTACGCTGCGAGCTACACTCTTGGAGCAGAGCCGAACGATGCCCAAGAGCGAGATATGCAGGAGCTTATCAAGGAAGACTCTGAGAATGGTCTCGACTGGGATCAGTATGTTGAGGAGGAAAGCGAGACTGATATTCGTAAGTTGGCTCCTCCCTATCATCTCCATCACTTGACTTCAAGCTAACAAACCCTAGTCTACTCCTTCACCAGCTACCTCCCACCCTCCATCCGCTCCTTTGTCGACAACAAACTCCACGACCTCCGCCAAACCCTCATCGACAACGGCATCCTCGCCAATAACGCCGCCTCCTTTGGCACCGAAACCAAGAAAGTCGTCGAAGCCCGTGAACGCCTCACAGCCGCCACCAAAGTCCTCGAAGACGCCAAAAAGTCTCAAACCGAACACACCGACGACCTCGCCAAACACTTCGGCCCCGACGACGTATTCCGTGCCCTCAAAGACGTCTGCGTCTCCAAAGACTCTGGCGAATACACCTACGAATTTTGCTTCATGGGTCGCACAAGTCAAAAATCTAAAAAGGGTGGCGGAAGCACTAACATGGGCTCTTACAACCGAATCGAAACGATCACCGTCGATGAGGACCTACCGACGAACGGCAAAGGTCTGGGCAGGGGCGAGAGGATCGCAATGAAACATGAGAATGGTCAGCATTGCTGGAACGGACCCAACCGCTCCACGACCGTGATTTTGGCTTGTAGTGAAGAGAACGAGATCTGGAAGATCATGGAAGAGGAGAAATGTGTTTATAGAATGGAGGTGGGGACGCCCGCGGTTTGTGGCGTCGAAGTTTTGAAGACGCAACAACAGGCTGGTCATGATGAGTTGTAAGAAGGAATAACCCGCCAGGAAACAAGGCATCAATCAATAGAGGACGTTTTGTGGGGTTGTAGTTAGTATATGCAGTACTATGTATCTCTGCTACCAGCCGTTCCCAGTCCTTTGCACTTTTTCATCAGCTTTTGAAGCTCGAAAATTCTTGATTTTTGCGCCATTGACAAGCTTGCAAGGCCCAGGCTATGATTCCAGAGGTCCACCCGTTCAATCATTCCCAGATCAGCTGAGCCAGTAACGAGAGACCGATGCCAAGTCCATCGTGTATCGCTCACGTTCATCATGAGGCTTCGTCCGAAATGTGTCGAAGCAGCTCCATCATGTCCTATTCCAAATTGTTCCACCAACGCCACGCGTCCAGTTTTTTTCTCAACCAGCTCATTCCCCATATGCACGTGAGAGATATTTCCCCCGACCAAAAGCGCCTTGCGACAAGCATGTAAGAAACATCTTCTCATTTTCCCAAGCGCGAAAGACTTGCTTCATTCCCATCGCTGCAACGCCACCCGCTTGCTATGCACCACAAAACCACACGCTTGAGATTTTTGCCTCTCCTGGAAAACAACCAAAGCAAAAGTACGCTGATCAATCTGAATCAATTCGAATGCCCACGCTTCATCTAGCAACATCGGCATCGGAAGAGCTGGTGGGAGTATCGATGCCACGTCTTCGGCGCGACAGTCGCAAGCCCGCTCGCGTGTAATGCGATGGCTCCACGGATTCCTCCCAGTATAAATTCTGCACTTGCTGATTCTCCGAAGTCCCGTCATCGCGGCCGAGAGCGCGGGCTCTTAGCGCTTTGCGTCGACGAACTTCACGCTCATTCACGACTTGGCGCATGATGCTGCCCACAGTGTCCGTTCCCAGACGACCAGCCAAAGCAGGGTGCTCCAGCAAGTATTTAAGCAGGGGAAATGGGAGTGAGAGCAAGACAGATGACACAGTAGTGGTCGCGAATGACGGGCGCTGGTGGTCATCATTGGACATTTCTCCAAATCGGATCTTGCTCAATCGGGGATCTGATCTTGACGACTTGCTTTCATGCTGCTGCGTGTACACGGGCAGCCGAGGGCAGGAGGGCGACTGAGGTGCGGAGGAGTCGATGTAGAAGTTTGGTGGGAGGTTATGAGCAGCGAATTCGAGCACGCGGGCGAGCAGAGCTGAAGAGTGAGGTTCGTAGGTCGGCGATCCACCGGCTTCTGGCTTCGTGGAGGAGTCGTCACTCGAACACGTGCTCGTCTTCTCCTCACTGCCATCCTCGATAGGCCACATGTGCCCCAGTCCTCCATCAAGTGCGAACGCAAGAATGGGTGTGATGGTGTCCCATTGCACGTGGAGCGCCGCAATCTCAACACCACGCTGAGCCACTGCATGGATGTTGAGCCAAGCGCCAGTAGCAATGTACTGCAGGGCAACCTCCACTCGATCTTCGCCAGTGATATTGGGGCCCAAATTGTGTAGATCGAAAGCCGGCAATGGCCCACCGTACAGGTAGCGAGCGGACTCCACGAATGGGCTGATTCGCACATAGCGTCCACTCAGCGGAACGTTCAGCTGTGATTTTGATTGAGGTGAGGTCGGTGCTACGTTGTTGCGAATGATCTCGGACAATCGAGAACTGCGTGCCAGTATAATTTTGTGGCCATCCAGCTCGAGTTGAGTGGAAGTTTCTTCCTCAGACACGAGAACGTGGCAATCAGCGAACGCAGGATTGCGAAATTGCGATATTATATGATCACGCATCGATTCCGCATTCTCTAAGCCAGCAGCAATCTCTGGATGGTGGAAGTTGGGTGGCGGAGGACCCATGTGGTGTGGGAAGGGAGGTGGGATATTCCTGCTTCCAAAAGTAGATTTGTGGTCAGAGTAAATTGCTTTAGCGCTGTCGATGCTCTGGTCGAGCCCAATGGGCGACTGCAAATCGATACCCGCTCGTGATGACGCATGCGAGCCAGAACGCGATCGTGGCCCGTAGCCGTTTGCTGCGACGACGCCATTGGGTGTGAAGTCTCCTCTCGTGGGGTAGCGCGGAGGAGCATGAGCAAGGTGGTGAGTGAACTGTTGCGCCGGAGCGAAACCCTGCCTGGTGGCGAGGTGGGACGGTGGCGGATGTCCGTTCTGGTAGCGCTGAGGCGGTGGTTCCGATGCATGATGTGCGTGATTGTAGTTGTGTGTCGGCGGCGGAGCTGGAGGGGGTGGCATAAAGGCCGAGCCCATGCCTGGTGGGGGCGCTGGAGAAGATCCAGAAGACTCATTTCCACCGAAGACAATGCTGCCGGCGCTCGGGTGCACGGGATGTCCATGAGGTGGAGCGGGTGGGCGGTACTGCATTGATGCTGCGGATAGCGGGGTCTGCTGCTCTGCCGATGGTATGAAGGCAGGCGGCAGCTCCGTGCGAATGGGCCGCATGTCGAATCGGTCTGCCGGCTTTCGCCCAGATGCTGGACTGTTCGGGCGGGTGCTAGAGGCAGGAGCGTGGCCGTTCGTGAGCGGAGTGATATGTGAAGGCGCCTCACTGGACGCAGGTTCTGGAGTAGCTCCGTCTGACAGAGACGCAGCGCCGCTTCCTCTTGACACGGGTGTCCCTGCTGACGGCCGAGTGTGAACGTCCTGCTCTTGCTCTTGCTGGGCTCCAGCTGTTGGAAGAAGCTGCTCTGAACCCCGTGACTCCTTCGCCATCACTGTTTCCTCAATCTCGCCGTTCTGGCCCTTTTCGGATCTCGGTGGCGAAGTGGTGACCGGAGTGCTCGCCTTCACAGCTGCATTCTTCTGGGCCGATGACCGGACTTGCGGCGGCTGCTGCTGTTTCGGCCTGCTGAAGGCGAGCGGGATGGCAGGCAGCACACGACCAGTGCTGCATGTCGGTCGGTGTCCATTCGCGCCGTGGGCGACGGTTCCGTTGTGTAGCGGCGTCATGGTGAGCAGAATGGCAGCAGCTTCAGAATGGCAGTGCTTGGTGTTTGCCGGCCAGTTTTCCCGCGGCGGCCGATGATGTCGTTGATGGGCGACCCCAGGAGCTGGGTGGTGATCAGTAATTGGAGACTCCTGGAGCGCCGGTCACTGCGCGCTGCACGTGGCAGTTCACTTCACAGCAGAAAGTGAGTGTTGGCGAGAGAGAGAGAGCCGGCAATGCGGTAGTGGTTACTCATTTCTCCGCTTGTTCAAACTTTGGTGGAGTCTGCCGTCATCACGAATCGGCTCACCTGCCCGTCCTCGCACGCATGAATAATCAACATGGCCTCATGTGCGACTCCACTTCACGCTCCATCATCTCTGTTCTCACATCCTCCTTCCGAAACTTGTGGTCGCAGCGAAACATGTCATGATGGGCCCCTGCACCTCACGCCAGGCTCACAATCTCGCGTGGCATACTCTCTTGCCGCAGCACACTGCTTACCGGACTCGTACTATGAACAGGAAGACAGCTAGCTCTTCGAGAAGCACGGCAACTTCATACGGACTATGGCAGATTCGAGCATTGTCCAGCATCCAGTAATCTGGGCCGCAAGCTCCTTGTCCGCTACACACAAATCCTATTCCAAGGTATACCATCAACGATTGGCCTCATAGCATTCCTTCTAATCCACTACCACCAAATCTACTTTGTGGTCTCTTGCTTCAGCAACACCTTTCGCGCCTCATCGTGACTCTCACGAATGAAGGGAACCAGCCATTCTTGCAGCTGGGATACGATCTCCGGGGAGAGGGCTCTTTGACATCGAGTCTCCAGGTGACGTGTGTGGATGCTTCTGTTAGAGCTTCCATCTTCGTGCTTCCTCTGGACCCATCAAGTGGCGAACTGTCTTCGGTATCCACCACATAGGAGGTGAAGTGGTTCTTGGCATCGAATATTTCCAGCGTCTCGGTATAATGTCCCTCGCTGCCCTTGAGTTTGACGACTCTCACTGCACCATATTCTGGAAATTTTGGTGTGTCTTCGGGCACTGTGCAAGACTCCATACCTGGCATCCACTCGGTGAGCCTCTCCAGCGCCGACATCAGGTCCCATACGGCCTCCACTGGTTGCTTAATGGTACTTGTCACTTCGCATACTTGCACGAGCCCTTCTCGAGATGCGTAATCATTCGCTGGCGGGCTCATCTTTCCTGGTGTTTGGTTTTAGGTCTGTGTTTGTCAAGTGTTGAGTCGGCAAAGTGTTGAGTCGGCGAAGTGCTGATACATTGTGCTTTTTATGTCGTGCATGGCATCTATCCCGTCGGATAAACCCATGTCGGGTCACCCTGCTCGACCCCAGGCAATAAGTAAGCAACTTATTCATCGCTATCGATCCGAGGCAGCAGTCGTGCTTGCTACCAATGCTTTTGTACTGAGCCGGATCTGGGGCCGCCGATGAAAGCTTTATGGAAAGTCAACATTTCTCGACACTGTGAGGAGCTTTGCTTACAATAACGGCCGCCACGATGTGCACTTAGCTTCTCCGCTGTGCATCACTCAAGCTAACTCCGTTCACTATCGCCGTTAGAAGAGCTTGAAGTGAGCCTAGTTGCTGCGAGACTCCACATCTCCTACGCATCTCAACTTTCCACTGGCAACCCATATCACCGACCTGCGGAGATCACCTTTGAGTATTGGCGAGGACTACTCGATACCGATCCCGCTTTCCGACGGGCCATCTGCATTCAGCTGAAGGGCGGCCAGCGGAGCCGTTGCTCCGAATTGAGAGCCAGTTGGCATCGTCACCTCGAAGCGCACTCGTGGCACGGATGGACGTTTCGAGGTTTCCTCGACATGATGAAGGAGGCACGGGCCTACGAGCTGCCTTGATCACATTGCATGTATCTGGCAGCCATAACTGACAATCGTCAAGACACACAAATCTCGCAAGAACGATGTAGGTCGTGGCTCCTTAATACGAAGTTCACTGAATCATGCCTGCTTTGGTCTCGACGCTGGGTGGCAGGAGCAAGAGCGACATGGCCCGCCGATATGCTCCTCCTCCACGGCATGTTCGGTGTCCCGAAGTGTCCTTACTCGCATGTCTCTCGTTGCGACCTACCAACCGAAACAACAAATCCCTAGTACTCTCAGCATATTCATCCTGAGCACCCTACCTTGCCTGCAGACACAGCACAACCCATTGCTTCTCGGTTGCGATCAATATCCCTACAGCCGAACAGCACAGGCGCACCTCAACCCGCCTCCCAGACATGTTCCGCAACTTGTCTGCCCCAAACCATCACGATGTTCCTCCCCGCCTGCACCAACGTCGGCGTGAACGTCCCTTCTTGGAAGTGGACCGCATCGATGGAGGACTCGATCTCAGTATCCATCATACCCGCGGTGCCTCAAGTGAGTCTACTTCCATCCAAGCCCAGCAGGCCAGCTACTTACCGGAAATTAGGCAATCGCTTCTCCACTTTGGCCATGTCAGTACCCACCATGGCTCGAGATCGCGAGTACCATGTCCCTGGTCACCACCGCCGTGCCAGGAACAGCAGAGGGACGAAGGAGGCCAAGAAGCGTCGAGATGCGAGACGCAACAAGAGAAAGTTGATAACTCAGATACTGGACGAGCAGCTCTCCAGAGACATCGACCAAGCTTTGGCTGATGCGAAAGCCACTTCTCATCCGTTGCCGGCCATCAATGCAACGCCGGAGCCACCCAAGCCAAGTCTCACTTTCACTTGGCCATCATGGGGGCACGTTCCACCGACTCCACCCCAGCTACCTGTCCTTGACTTTGGACGTCTCGATCTCAGGGACTTTCCTTACTTGTCCGCGGCGAGGTCGACCTTTTCTCCACTCACACCATTCGGTCAGTCCCGTGTGCCTGAATGGTGTCCTTACATCCCGTCCTTGATGCAGGACAGTGGCTGGAACGGAGAAGTGCCAAGGTTCACAGATCTTTCAAGTCTTCCCGAGCACGACGAACATCTTGAGCCGGACAGGGTGCAAGTCTGGCGCCCAACAGCCACATATCAACCCAGAAAACGTTCGCGGTTCTTTCCAATGTTGTCAACTTCTCTATCTGCTCCTGTTGTCAAGTTGCCGCCTACCGGGTGCAAGCTGCACTCATCAGACCAAGAATTGCAAGATCCAAAGTCTTCAGCTTGGACAGCGGCATGCGCTGACCGACTTCCTTCTTTCATTGGCCAACCCAACATACGCGATCTTGAAGACAAGCAAACCGTGCTCTCTGCAGACATGCACATCACCGATCAGCAGCGCCATGCCTACGAGCCTCCCGACGAGCTTGTGGCGTTGGCAACTGCTGCCAACTTGTGGCGGATCCTGAACGAAGATTCCACCCTTGGAGATCATCAGCTTCCAAGAAATCATCCGGAGCCGCACAAGCAATTGCCCAGCTGGAACGATTCGGACGACTGTGGCGGCGTTCCAATACACCCAATCGATGAACAGCCGTACGAGCTCCCAGACAATGAAGTCCCGTACGTGCACCTCAACAGCCTCACTGGCCACGCGAATGAAATTGGTCAATACCCACGGCCCATCAATCACCAGGGTCTGACTCAATCCGTTCTGTACCTCGCCGATCTCTTTGCAACACCACGTTCAACCACGCCATGCTGTGAGTTGCCGTCATATACCCCTTCGTCAGCTGGGTTGCACATGCTTGGCAATGGCATCAGTCTGCCAATGGAGCCGCAAGTCACGTCACTTCGGGCATCACATCATGATGAAATGGCCCGGTCCACTGAACACTACGCGAGCGAACAAGAACTCTTTCAGCCAGAGAAAGCGCCACTGCCTAAGAGTCGTCCTCAAAGTCCATGTGATCTGGAAAGGTTCTTGTCCATGGGTCATGCCGAGAACTGCTGGTGTCGCGACTGCGCTGAGGCTCCAGAGCTGATTGAGCAGACGGAAGCGATTGACGATAATGATGATTGGATTGACTGGTCGACTGTTGAAGACGAAAACGATTTCACTGTGTCGTCGCCCACGTCAGGACCACTTACGGCGACTGTTACTGACGTCGAAGACGAGGATACGTGTGATGCATGTGTTGGCGGTCAATGTGAAATTCCTGCTCCTGACTACCACGAGATGTACTTCCCGAGCTCCTCGACGACTGAAAAGCCGTACCTCAACGCCGACGACCACTTCCTCGGATACTACGATGATGGACTGACTTTTTCGCAAGATGACGACTTCTACTGGGTCTGAAGTCCTCGTTGGACGAGTCCGCGACGGCGACTGCTGAGGGGACGAACGCTCCTGGTCCCATCTTCTTTCGAGCGTTGATGGATTGGCGAATAGAATGAGGAGTTTTTGTGGCGGAAATTGGAGAGGCGCTGTCCTGTTGATGCTGCCTTGACGCATGTTACCTAGTGATTCGAACCGAATGGGCTTGTGCTGTCGTATACCTAGAATCAAACCTACTGCTACACTATTGCATGTGGACATGAAGAGTGCCACACAATGTTGCCTCTATTGTTTGCCTTCGAATCGCGCAGTCTTCACTGGTTTCTGTGGCTCGGCTGAAGGCAGGTATATCAATGGGTCCCACATTGACTTGACTTCACACTCTGCATCGACTACTTCCCAGTCATCCCGGGCGTCCCACTCATCAATCAAGTTCACTCGCCAATTCAATCCAACATGCAGTTCTTCACCTCCTCGCTCTGCATCATCAGCAGTCTGTCACTCCTAGCAGCTGCACAACCAATCGTCCAGCAGCCAGCCACCTCCATCATGACCACGGCCGCATCCTCGGCCTCTACCATCCAGCGGCCCATCGTCAAATCCTCTCTTCAAACCTCCGCACTACCCAACACAGCAATCTCCGGGGACACCCTCGCCCAACTCTCCGATTCCAACATCCAAGCCGTAGGAAAATGCGGACCAGTCTGCACTCGTTTCTCACCCCGCAGAACGTGCTTGGAGACAATCGATGCTTGCTCTCACGGCCACGTGGACGCACACAAACCTCACCACTCCGGCCTCTCAAAACTCAACCCCCGAGACCGCATCCTCGCAATCCTCGCCGGCGGTGTCGCAGCTGGAATGGTCGATTGGAGATTAGGTGTTTTGATGCTTTTCGCCGCGGGTTTACCTGAGAGAGTTGCGTGGGGTGTGCAGGCTGCGCCTGTTGGAGGGAAGAGTCTTGTTTTGACGGGTACGACTACGGCTACGATGGTGATGGGAGAGGAGAGGGGGAATGAGGAGCCTGATTGTAGACTTGTTTGTACTTTTATGGATCCGAGACATATTTGTCAGAAGTATGTTTGTGATTGTAGTGGGAATTGGAAGAGGGGTGAGGATGGGGATGAGGATGAGGATGAGATGAAGGTGATGGGGACGAGGACGGGGACTTTGGGGGAGGAGGATGATCATGGGGTTGAGAGGATTGAGAAGAGGCAGTGGGTGAAGTGTACGCCTACTCCGACGCCTGTGCCGACGCTGACGGTGGGTTGAGGGGTGGGCGGTATGGAACCGTGCGCGGGAAGGTGATGTTTGCGGTGTGGTATGATGTGCGCTGTTGACATCGAGGGTGAAGTGTTCACGATAGTTAGTGAGCGATGAGTATTTAATGTTTGAAATTGTTGCTTGAACAAACCTTCTCACCCTTGATCATTATGCAAACAGCGACCGATATGAGTTCTACTTCGCAGGCTCAGCACTTCCAGCACAAGCATCCTCTTCCCCCACACAGGCACAAACATGGTGCGCGGAGGACTGTCACGAGCACAATCACAGTCATGGTGCCTCATCCCATCGATGACACTCGCCTCAAAATGACAACTCTCGTCAGAGAAGCCTCACCATCGATTGTCGAACGACAATGGCTCAGCGGTGTCCCACTGCACACGCCCACTCCCGGTGGCCCATGCACTCCAATATGCGTCATGTTCAATCTCGACGGCACATGTCGAGGTTGGTCAGAATGCCCGCAGCGATCTAATGGCGAGTTGAGTGTGCAATTTGGCTGTCAGACCTTGGCATCAATGCTGGTATTGGTCTTGCTCAGCGGCTGGATGCGCTTACGAAGAAGAGTATGACAAGAATAACGCTATGGTAGTGAAGTGAAATTTGGATCTTTGTTTGCTCGGTGTCTTCTCCGAAAAGTTACTCCCGGGAACTTGGAAGCTGGTCTTCAGATTCAGGAAACGTTCGTGCTGCGGCCGAGTCGCTGGTCTAAGGTTGCATGCGCCGAACAACCTTGGATAAACTGCTGCATAGCCGTGTTGTTGCTAGCAACAGAGAAACTCGTTTTCGTGCATTGAGAACTTGTAGGAATTTTGACATGACCTTCGATCTCTGCTGTACTCTTCCTCGCCTCCTATGGGAGGTGATGGTTCTGTCGACAGCCCTTGTTAGCTTCACATTCCCATGCAATATCGAGCACACTATATATTTGCACACAGACCAATGAGGTTGAATTTGTCTTTCGACACTCCAGTGTTATGTATGACTCGCAGCTTGCAGCATGTATATGCATGCACGCTTAGGCCTCATCCTTGTGTCTTTTCGGCAGGAAGTACCGGCCGATGGGTGTTCATTGGAGCAATGTGGGGCGAGACTCGATGGATATCTTCCGACGAACTTGTGTTCTGCCTCGATCTGCTGAAAGCTACCAGCTCGCAGGAACGGGACGAGCAATGTGTCTCTTCAGCCGTGTTCGAATCGATGGATTAGTGAGGCGAACAGGCTTGTAGAGCTGGGCACCATTGCATGTGGTGAATTGCACATTAGCTTGCACTTTCCTCGACTCGCGGGCACGGAGGTCTGGTCTGCAACTGGTGGGGCTGTATTGCACAATGCCGAGTTGCGTGGTCAGGGCGAATGAAGTTCATCTCGTGGCTTTCAGCACTGCATGGCGTGAACTGCAAGTGTTGTCCCTTTCCTTGACGCTCACTTCTGCTGCAATGCGAATAGATGGCTCGTGTGATGAGGCGCTTGTGCTCGTGGCTCAGCTGTGCATTTGCGATCGAGACCGAGTCAGGTCGGCGGGAGGGCGTGGTGTATACGTTGCCGCTCTGCAGATCGGCACCGCCACGCGCAACGTGATGAGCTTCACGGCCTCACGAGCTGTCACTCGGAGGTATGGAGGTTGCCGGTCATGTGCGACTCGCATTTGCAGTTCATGTCGAATGTTGAGTCGACTGTTGGTCACGTAGAGGAACGGGATCCCATGATCGCGCATCAGAATATCTGGATATGAGGCTGGAGGACGACAATTTCCAACGAATGAAAGTCGCCAGGTCATTGGTCCAGAGAAGGCGTTTCGGAGTCCTACGTTGTTCGTAAGGTTCAATCGTTTGCCCGTCATTGAGAGCGCTGAGCGTCTCAAATTTGTCGAGAATGAGCTCGTTTGCTACTCTGACGATGCAGTGAGGCGTGAAATTGTGGTCATCGTTCCTGTGCAGTCTCTTGTGTGTGCATCGTAACAGAGCGGTGGTCTCGAACGCAAGTCGCCCAGGCCTTCATCTCTACATGGGAGGGTCGTTGCGGAATCTTGTCTCCGGAGGACTGTTTCATGTCATTCAGTGCCCGAGGTATTGCGGAGCACAAGCACGATCAGATGTTCGCAGCTGGGCCCGAAGCCGGCTTGACTGTGCGACTACCGTCTCCGGCATGGACGTGGCTTCCACCGCTTCCATTCACGAAACCCTCCAGCTCTGCCTCGCATCAGCTGACAGTATGCAACAATACGCAATCATCCATGTTGCCCATCCCCGAGGCCGTTGGACGTTTGTTGGCGCAGACTGGCTCCGAGCTCGAGAGCCAGGCTGACGGACGCGAACTCCTTCGATGCAGAGGCGTTGCCGGGCCGGTGTCCAACGTTCGGGCGAGGGCAAACGCGAACTGCACGCGCTTGTGAAGTCTGTTTGAGCACCGCGCCTGGTGGAGACACTGGAGAACAGGCGGGTTCTTGTCCAAGTCAGCCCTGGCAGTTAGCGCCAGTTGGTAACAGCAATGCGAACCTGTTCCATGCGAGCAGCACTACGCGGGCAACTCTCAGACGCGCCTGCGATTCCATCAGTACATGTACCGTTGCAAGCTGCGCCTGTTACTCTCGAACGTTCAGGATGGGAGTCGGAGGCACCATCGTCTTGCTTGCATCAGGGCGCATACGGCATACCGCAGAATGGATGTCGACGGATACAACGTGCCATTTCGAAACGCGCTGATCCGTTCTCTAGCGCTGCGAAGTGCACAGATGCAGAGGGAAGAAGTAGGCAAGTATCAGCAGCGGTGACCATGCAAGGTTCCATTTCGGGCGGGCTCTGTGGACGTCGGCCAGGCGCAGAGTCGAACAGCGTGATACACGCTCACGAAGACGTCGATTACGGGGGCACCTATCACAATGCTGCGTCCATCTATTCCAAACGTTCGGCGTCAGCGGCGCAGGTGAGACCGACAATGAAACGGGTTGTGCCTTTGCAGCAGGCTGGTTCTGAAGCAAAGCAAGGAGCGTTTGCCATGCACTGTCAACCACGAGCGAGAGCTCGAGCAAGGTGGATGCACGCTGCAGCAATACATAGCGTCGGACAACGACGTGGCGCGAGCTGTGGTCGTGATTTGCAGCCTCACTGCCTCGCGGTGCGTGCGAGGGAGCGGAATCGCGAGGATCTCATCATCATCATCGCAGAGCAGAGCAGAGCCGCTCTCGACCCCCTCCTCGAGGCGTAGGGATGCGAGGGCGCTGGCACGGGCGGACGGGTCGCTTGGCGATAGTGTCGCAAGCGAGGCCATCGGGAGGGCGTGATGCACGCCGCCGTCCTCGGCAGCACAGGGCAAAGCGAGTGCTCCGAGAGCAGCGGCCGGATTCTGGGGAGCGACGGCGGGCTGCTATAGGAGGCAGCGCCTAATAAGTGCCGAAGTTGGCCACGGCCGCGGCTCGCAGAGGCGAGATGCAAGTGT